>PVIR01002301.1:0-48915 GCA_004026965.1 Petromus typicus | reverse complement strand
ACTATATCCCCGGCCCCTATCTTCCCTTTCTTAATAGCTGTTTTGATATCTCCCAGAAGATTTGGTGAATTTCCTTAAAATTATATCAAATATATAAAATTTGAGATGGTATATGCAAATTGACAAGAGTATTACAATACAATATTTATACTATCTACCCTATAATTTATACAAAAGTAATAAATATCATAAAAAGAATCACAAGCATTCTCTCAATTCAGGCTAGAATATCAGGAGAAATTCACCCCCAAATATTTGAGCACTAACATCCACATTAAAAAACACTACTTTCTGAGCTTCGAGCTAAAAATGAAAATTTCATTTGACAGTACTAATTTGAAATGTCTGCCTTCTATCCACATCTTACAAAAATGACCAATTTAAATAAATGAACCTTGAGGCTGTTCTAAAATTTCCAATGACAACTCTCCCGAAATATGAAGTTTTTCATGCATAATCCTACTAAGGAGTTTTTAATCTCATAATTTTATCTAAGTGTAAAGTTTACTTAAAAGGAATTTAAAAGGAATTATTTTTGGTGACATAAAATAAATATAGAGTACACAAAGGATTTGTTATTTGTGATTTTCATTAAGCTTTGATACAAGGTTAATATTATCATAATTCTATGAAATATTTTTCACTATATAAATCACGGTCCATACTTTGGATTAAGACTATACCTGACACTTTATTTGAATATTTAAAACCACTATGCATGCTATTTCCTTTAACATTTCTTTATGGTATTTATATTACTTCTTGTACAAACAGCATCAACAGTTAGAAAAAGTTCAAATATTAATTTAGTATGTGTAAGATGCTAAATTGTATTATCTACTTTAAACAAAGTATTCAGAAGTGTGGGTTTTAAAAACAGCTGTACTATTTATATTTTCCTAACAACTTGTACATGATTTTTTTTAAAAGATCATCTGAAGCTGCTCAAAGGAAAAAGGTAACTGAATGGGAGCAGAGAAAAGCAAAGAAGCAAAAGAAAGAAAATGATGTTAAAAAGGAAAAAATTGGAAACAAAGGCAGGCTATTGGGGGGGGCGGGGGAACAGGAAAAAATAAGAATCTAGATATGTCATGTACAGGTACAAATTCTCAATGAAAAATGTGATCATAATATATTCCTAAAATGTACCAATAAACTCAATTTAAATAAATAAATAAATAGAAATTTTAAAATATCAACTTATTCCAATGAAATGTGGCCAACTCAAAATTTAAAAATTCTGTAAAGGGTAATCTATCTGTATTATAAAATTTAATCTACTAGGACAGTGTTGCAGAAAACTTTCCAGTTTAAAAAACTGTGCACCATATTACACGATCAGTTATTTGTCTACTTATACGTTAGGCTTAGCATTTTAAAATTTTGTTCCCTTTTCCAAAACAACAATGATGAACATCCTGCTTAAACAAACTTTGTTTCGAAAGATATACTTCCATATCTATCTTTGCAAGTGCATCCATTGCATTTCATATCCAGAAACAGTGTTTATCTTGGGGCCCTGATCTGACCAACTGGTAACAGCTGACTCATGATTTATGTAGTACCCAGTCCTTGCTCAAATGACACTGTATTCAAAAATTACAATACACACCTAAGATGTGGCGAAGTTCTATTCCACAACCACTGAGAGCAGATTTGACTCCATCTTCCAGCCTGGCAAAACCACTACGACAGGTCAGACCTGGGGGACTGATCCTTGCTGAATGACCTGTGGTCACAGGGACATCATCCAGCAGAGGAAAAACACGGGCAACGCCATATGTGCTACAAACAGAAGTCAGAATGCCACCCAGGGCACTGAAAAATATTAGACCACATTTTCTAGTTCGAGGAGTGCACACTTACCAAATTTATTTACATATCAGAGGCTGAGTATCCCTGACCTCCAAACCCAAACTCTCCTACTTTCACTTGTGCTAATACACCACCACAAGTGAAAATACATCCATGTCTGACTTCGTAAGACTGGCTGCAGTCAAAACCCAGGCACACAAAAGAGATTACATGAGGTTACCTTCCAACTATGTGTGTAAAGTGTACATCAAATATAAACAAACTACATATCTAGACTTGGTCTCAGTTCCCCAAATAGCTCATGCAAATGCAAATATTCCATAGCTCAAAACATTCCAAAACTCGAAAGACCTCTGGTTCTAAGCATTTCTGATAAGGGTTACTCATCCTGTACTCAGCCACGCTACAAGGATTTCAAAGACAATAACATCATCTAATAAATCCTTCTGTCGAACCACTTTTGTCAAAATACCTACTGCTGGTTGGTTAATTGCTTGGTTGGTTTTTGGCCAAAAAGGAAAAGAAATGGCCTATGTTAACAGTAATTATCATGTTAATATTTAAATATTTTATCTCACAGAATATTTTGTCTCTAGAAAGTAGGTACCATCAGAATCAACAGGCTTATTCAAACCAAGCTTTTCTATATAATTACATATCGCTTGAAATTAAATTCAACTTGTGAAACTAGATGGCTGAAATGCACTTTTTAAAATGCCTTTTGTACTATGAAAATAGTTCAAAACCTAATCAAGTCAGGTTGGATGGCTAATAAAAGTATACAACATCTACAAAACCCATTCCCAAAGGCACTGAAATATTTTAAACTGTCCTAAAACCAAAACTTTCAAACAACTACCAGCACATGCTCATGGTCTAGTGTTAATATCAGTATACGGAACGTATGTACGTAGGCTGTCCTACACACATGAGAGAGCGGTGCCCCCAGGACACGGGACTCATCAGCGGGAAACAGCGCTTAGTGTCGTCGTGCCTATGTGCTCCACATCAATACAAACGAAAGCGGTGGGAAATTAAATTCTCACAGAGCCAAGAGAATGCTTTTGAAACGCTTTTAAGCATTCATCTCTCTGGTGCTCTCATGGGGAGTCCAAGCTTGCCTTTCAGGCAGCGGCTCTGTCAAAAGCTCCAAAAGGCAGGTATTTATCATCACATTCAGTCTGTTGCAAAAATTCTTGGCACTTTCACTCAATATAAAAAAAATCAAGTTTTTGTGTCATCAAAAAATGGAGAAATAGTTTTCTTAATAAGCACTACTTTTCTTTATCCTCCAATTTAATTAGCATTCTGTCTCTTAAGTTTATAATAACTTTTATCAATCTTCTTACTAACAGTATGTTAGTTGTTCTGCAAATAGGAATGTGCAGAAAACTAAAACTCACTTTTTAAAAATAGCCTCGGGGGCTCACATAACTCTCTTTGATATCAGTTTCCATTTTTTTTCCATCTCCCAAAGGAGATGCTTAAAGACTGGGACAAGAACAAAGCAATGGCACTGATATTTGAAATACAAATACTGCTCATGTATATATTATGTTCCATGTATACAATCTGACTCAAAAGGAAAATATACAAGCTACACTGTATGCTAAGCAATGGCAAGAAATTAAAACCTCAACGACACTCAGGTTTTCACATTCCAAGCTTTTAGCACCTATGAAGACAGATAAAACAATCAGAAAATAAAAGAAGTCAGGGAAATGGGTGTCATCAGGTTCAAAGGATGAGGAAACCCTAAATATCAGGAAGAGTCGAAAGTTTGACGAATGTGATCTTTCATGTGCACGTAAGAAAGATGTATCAGTTTTTCCAAAGAGAGAAAGTGAAGGTTGAAAGACACTCCACAAAGACAGTGGGACCGCCGTAAAGCTGCCCCAAGAGGAGCAAGCCCGGCACAGCGTGAAGAAGCCAGAGGGGTGCCGAACGCACGGAAGGCGGACTGGAGACAGCTCCAAACCTCAAGCCAACAACTGTACATGCAATTGGCTCAGAAGCCTCGAGTCACAACGTTCTGCGCCGGGGAGTAGCACACTACTCACTAAAGGAAGAAGAATCCAGTTGCAGTAGGGTAGGGTGGTTGAGATAGAAGGAAAAAAGACAATAGAAGAGTTCTAAATGGTCTGTGCCAGGGTCTTGAAGTTAAATCAAGGTAATAATGCGAGAGATATAAAAACCTGGACTGCACAAGAGACAGCTGGAAAGGTGGCAGCGAAAGGGACTAAGGTGCAGAGCGCTCTTGCACACAAAGGAGATGGGCCTGGGCATCAGCATGGATGGAACCACTCAGCCATCAATTAGGTAGACCAAGGGCTCATGACTGGAGTACGATGCAGCTCAGGAAGTGAGGTCAGAGGTCAGGGAACCATGGCGAATCTCAGGGCCAGTGCACAGAACCGCCTGCAGGGGTGGCTCCACAGAAAAGGGATTCGTTCCTCTAGTGACACTGTGGGCCCTTCATGTTCAGTGTAGAAAAAAAATCTCTCGCAAGTCAAAGAAATATGCTACCTTGTTTTCTTGGTAATTCTCAAAAATAAATGTCTTTAATGAAATATTTCACTAAGAATATTTGTGAGGGAGTATTATGTGGATTAGGACCTTGGAATACAAAGAAGTCTGTTAACCACAATAAGGTGCTTTTAAAGTCTTTCATATATTCTTGTCTGATCATAAAAATGATGAATATTTAGCATTTCTCCAGTAATTATGAAAAAAGGCACCAAAACTAAGGGCTTGAAATATTATTTTAGAAACTGTTGTTAAGCTTTATCAAATGCTTTTCGAGTCCCAGATGGCATTTCTCATTTGAGATTCTGATTATTAACAGCATACTAATTTTATTAAACAATCAGACTTCCTCATATTGAACCACCTTTGCTTCTTGAGTTAAATATAACTTGTTTATGGTAGGTTAGTCCTTGAATGCATATGAGCATATAGCATTTGCTCATACAGAACAATGCACGTTTATGTGTACGGACTGGAAACGTTTCTGATCAAGGACTGGAGTGTTCTTTTGGAGAACACTTGTTGGCCTTCATTGCATTTCACATGAATTCGTGTACCTTTGAAATGGCCATGTTCGCAAACAGAACAGAATCATCAATAAAACTATGACACAGGTGTCAGAAAATGGACCTGTGCAATCTGCACCTGTGCAGGTCCACCTGTTCACATGCATTCCTCTCAGTCACAAACCCTGACTTTCCAGCTACTGCTGATGACACCAAAAGCAGACTCTGCCCTCAAGGAGAGGAACTGTCCTGCATGTCCAGGGCGTAGGTACAAATGTGCCCTCAGCAAAGTCCTCCAGGCACCAGACGACTCTGTATTCTACCATTCTAGTGGTGGGTCAGTGAGACTCACAGAGGAGTGTGTAGTATGTATCCCACATGCAGTGACATGCAAGAAAAATCACTTCAATAGCTACTCATATAGTTTTAGTCCTACAATTGAAGAAAACTCTTAATTTAAGCACATGTATATAATTTACAGTAAATATATCCTAGGAACTAAGCTCCAATTTTTATTTCCTGAAAGGGACAGGATGGTGAAAAACACAAGAAGCTTCGGCACACTAACCCATAAACCTCCTAAAGACAGGAGCTGTGCTTGGTTTAGCCTAACGTCCCACATGTATCTGGCACCAAGCTAGGATGAGGACAATATTAACCTTTCATCGAGTTAAAAGTCAGCTGGCAATCCTGAAGTCTACCATTTTGCTCCCTCCCGGCACAGAGACACACACAAAATGACATCGAAATGCTGCTGCCAAACCATCATCCTCTGTGATAGTCACTAGTATTGTAACTTCACACTGGCCCACCATGTTTAATCCTCATCTTTCTTTAAACTGCCCTCTGCACTACTTCTTCTAGGAAACAAATCTGTAACAGCAATAAGCTTTCCATCCTTCTTGGGGATATGTCTGCGGATGTCACAGTGCAAAGTAATCCCACCTCTCATTTCTGAGTTCAGATGCAAACTGAAGAGGTTCAAGAAAGAAGCATCGTATTTATTTCCAACAGCACCTAAGTGGCACATATTCACATGTTAGCCACGTGTCACCATGCATTATATATGTCACTTGGAACTTGGAACTTGGGGTGATGTGGACCTGGGAAGGGCTAAGGAAAATAAAGATGGATATAAACATACTTACAAGGAAGCACTTCAGGTCAACACAGGAAAGTGAACTCTCTAAACATCGTGTAAAAGCCTTGACAACACACCTCTATAAACTAATGTGTGTTTCTGACACTGGACTCCATTTCCAAGATGCTCCCCTTGAAAGAAGTAAAGACTGCATTAATAATGTATGAGGGCAAATACTGTAACTCCTCAATATCTGGTATTTATTGCATCAAGAAGAAATGTGATACTGAGTAAAATGTAATGTGATCATTGAGGAAATAAGGATGAACAATTTTGTGAAAATGTTAATAAATTAGCAGGATCCAAAATATACCTTCTGGACACCATGTACATGATGCTTAATATGAATACTGGAGTAAACACAGGAGTTTGAGTCCAACTTCCATTGCTGAATAACTCTGTGAGGTTGGGCAAGTTATTTATTTACCTAAGCCAAGATCACTCATCAATAATATTCTAGTAACAGAAACTGCCTCCTCAGGCTCTATGATAGACAAGGTAACATATGTAGAATATTTCATCAGAACCTTAAATATGTGCTAACAAAACACTTCATAATACTGTCATTCTCTCAAAATTCTTCCACTTAATACGACCATAATTAATCAGAAGATCATGCATTTTAAAATTCTGGCAAGAATTAAGCTAAGTAACACATCTCTAGGGATCAGTGGTATGGTTTATAATATTTCTTTGTTATTAGTATTGCCCATTTCAGTTTCCAGGTGCTTTGAATGCATGTTATTGTCATCAAAAGCAAACTGAATGATGTATTATTTTAAATATCCAAAACTAAGAAAATCTGCCAAGACATCCAACTTAGGTGTAGGCCCTGGATGGGAGACCAATCATCCATGTTTCTGAGAAAATCTTACTTGTTTTAGAAAATGATAATAATTTATCAGTGGAGAACTCAGTTGCTGATCCCACTGCTAATTGGCTGAGTGGTGTTGGAATAAAAGTAGCCCATTCCTAGGATATCTCTAAAAATTCCCACTTCCCTTCTGGGCAAAAGAGAATAAAAATGGTCCACTCATAAGCTACCTCTAAATATTCTTCCACTGTAAACTGTATGTTTTTATAATCACAGGGATCACATCACCATTTTTCTTTAAAATGACTTTATAACATTTATTATAAAGCACTGAGAAGCGATCTATTACTAGAGTATTAATAGAATGAGATAAATGACCAGAAAGTGACCCAAGTCCACATGACAAAGGTCACCCAAGACACTGAGGAAAAGGCAGAGTCCTTGATAAATGATGCTGGCCCGTCATGGGAAAATATATAACTGGATCAACTCCTCGTATCTCACACCAAGATAAATTCCAAATGGGACCCAAATGTAAAATACGAAACCACAGAAGAAAGCATCAGGGAATTACTTTATAATCTGGGAGTGGGAAACTACTCCCTAGCTCACAATGAGTCAGAGGGGGAAATACTGACAAAATACAGTATGGACAAAAGATGAGCAAACGGTTCGCATAAAAACAAAAAAGTTGCAGTAGTTCTCAGCACTAAAAATGGATGTTCAATGTTGCTAATGTAAGAGAAATACAAATTAAAACATGAGAACCCATTCATAACTTTTCAATTAGCACGACTTCCAGAAGTTTGACCACATACTCTGTGGGCGAGATTGTGGAGCAACAGACCCTTTTGTATATTATTATTGGGAGAACAAATGGCTCAGCCTCAACTGAGGAGAATTTGGCAGTGTCTACCAAAACGACACATGCATTTAGTTTTTAACCTATCAGCTCCTCTCATAAAATCAATCCCCACCAGTACTGCACTACTAAAAATATGAGAGGATAAACATACAAAATTATTCGCTACAATATTCTAAGAGCAAAAGACTAGAAATAACCCAAATGCCCATCAACAAGGGACCAGTTAAAGAAATCGAGGCACAGCTGCATAATGGAACTGTCAAAATATACACAGCAGATCTCATCTATCTACTACGTGATCGCCAGGATCCAGAAGGAGAGGAGAAGGCAAACTACAGATGTGTGTTTCCTATCTCTTACCATCTAGTTAAGCAAGGAAAGAATATGTGTTACATAAACACACTGACTTACATATTCTCAAGAAATAAGGGAAAGATCAAAGCTAATAGAAGAAAAAATATGTACCAAAAAAAGGTCAAAACAGGAAAGAAGGAATGAAAACAAAACTGATTATCTCAATACACTTCACGGTTTTGATTTTTGGAAAATCATGTAAACATTTTATAGTTTAAAAAATACAAATATCTCAAAACAAACAAAAAAGGCTGCTTCTATGATTCAAAGTGGATGCAACAAATATTAAATTAAATGGAAAAAAAATTCTATTTTGGCATACTGTGGTCAGCACACTTGGTACTAACAGGGTTATTTTGTAAACAGTGTATTTTTCTCTTTCAAAAACATGCATTTACTAGTTCCATCCACTAAATGCACCTAAAAGAGCATCCCAGCAGCAATAGGTAATCAAAATATTTCCTCTGATCTGGACACGAGCCCTCTGCGGTAATCACGAGAAAGCCCATTTACGCCTTTTCTTAATGCACGGAACAAGTGTCGGTGATGTGTCTACACAGATCTGAGGTGACTGGAAAGCAGGGGCAAGATCTGCCTACGCGCACAGGCTGGTTACCCTCTCAGCTTCTGCCTGGCGCCATTCCCTTCCCTCCGCCTGCTGTGCTCCCCAGCAGGAGAGCCCGCAGCAGGGCAGCGGCGCACTCACCCAGCAGTGACTCTACCCAGAGGAGACACAGCGACAGAGACTGGCGGGAGGAGGAGGAGGAGGTGGGGTGTTTCTTCTGCGCCGCCACCCCCCACACCCCATGGCATCCTGCTGCGATCATGGCTTCCTCTGGCCCAGCGTGACTCCTAGTAGACAGCCCCTCTTCCAGGACCCGAGTCTCCACAGCTGCGGCCACAGGGTGCTCTTAACTGCCCCGAGCTGTGGGTGCCTCACCAAGCGCCAGAAACCGCCTCTCACTTCTCATCAGATAAGTTTTCTGACTCCTGCTGCAATCTGACCAAGATACAAACACACACATGTGAACACATGCACATACACGTACATGCACACACAGACACATACATACACACACACAGCACATACAGCTCTACCTATATATTCACATAAATGCAACACATTATATACACAGATACATAATATATCGATATATGTGAAAATATGTGTGTCTGTGTAAAACTGGCAGTAAACCTTACTATAATTTAATATGAAAATATACATTTGGGGGAGGGAAAATAGAGTAGATTACTGCCTTCTAAGTAGGCTTCCATACCTGCTACAGCTCCAAATCAGTTGTCTAGACACTGTGTATGGCACAGCAAACCCACTAAGAGGCCACAGGGTCAAGAGAAAGAAGGCTGTGCCCAGACAGCGGGCAGCCAGAACAGCAGTGCCGCTCTCCTGGGGCCAGCATCAACCTCCTCTGTGTCTTGCTGACCCCTCCATGCCCCTGGGGACAGGAAAAAGCCCCTACCCGCCCCACCCACCTGCTACTCAGGCTCCAGAAACACCAAACGCACCAGAAAGGGGTACCTCGTTCTATTTAACCAGGATGTGTACAGTGAGACCCCAATAAATTCACAGCGTCACTTTACATCCTTCCTTTGCTCACCAAACAGCAAAGTTATCCACTTAAGAGCGCTCGGGACTGAAACGAACCTTGACAGAAAAACCCAGTCTATTGTTTGTAATCAGGACTGCATCAAAACCATCATGGACAGATGGGTGCTTCGTTCTAGTTTCAAACTGTCCGGGGAAGGGACCTGCAGACTGCTTGGCAGCTGAAATGCCAGAGCACCGCAGGCTACCTTGTAAACAGGGCGAGAGACGAGGAGGGTCCTGAGGACGCAGCCCAGCATGTGTGGGCACTGCCACACCACAGGAGACACTGAAAGTCTAGGACTTCCCATCCCTCTGAGTTCTCCTCTTCCTGCAATTATAAGTGGTCCTTCACAGATCACGGGAAGTACATGGGAAGCAAAAGGGAAGAACTGTAGACTAAGACAGGGGAGGATGAACCCCAGCCTCTTCTAATCTGGGGACACCTCTGCTACCTCTGCAAGAGGCACCACACGAGCCCTGGGCAGCTGTCTTCAGCCTCGGCCCCGGCCCCAGGGATGTCAGCTCCTCCTCCAGGCAGACTCACTTCTAGACACTGGACAGCAAATTCTTAGCTCATGAGTGTCAACAAGGTTAAGAGTCTGCTCCCGGGGACATGTACTAACGCGGAGAGACAGTTTGGACTGTCACAGCCAGGGTTTCTTACTGGTGTACAGTAGACAGGGGTGAGCGATGAGCTAAGCATCCCATAATGGACAGGGCTGTGGCTCACAACAGAGAGTTATCAGGGCCCGGATGTCAGTAACCCCAAGACTGAGCAGCCTCCTGAGAGCCTCCTGGGACGGCGGAAGTTTTACCTCTGCTACCTTACATATTCCGCAAATATTTACTGAACATCTCCCTTTCTACAAGGCATGCTGACACAGTAAAGGCAGCACACACCCGAGAAAGACATGAAACAGCTGAAAAAGTGTGAGACCGAAGGTAACTCCGGGAGCACAAAATACAGCAGGTAGCCAAGCACGTCACTGCGCAGTCTTTTTGTCATCTTGTTTCTGATGAAGAGAGTCAGAGTGCGGACGGACAGCGTTCCCTGGAAGAAGCTGCATCCTTTTTAAAAGGTAATTTTTGAAAAAGAAGGTGACGGACACAACCCTGAAAATACCTGACAGCCTCCTTCATTGGAAGAGATTATACATGATGGTGCCATTTCAGGTCAGTCCAGAAGAGCTACCTAACCATAATCTTGCCAAGATAATAACCCAGAGGTCCTGGAGCCCAAAGCCCCAAACCTTATAATTTAGAAGGAAGAACGAAAAGATTATGACTCCTTGCTGCTCCTCCGCCTTTCCCACACCACCTTTCCGAGGAAGTAAGAGTAATCCTAGAAACATTTTAGCAAGTTCTTTTTTAATTTAAAAGTAAAGTGCATACAAATTCAAATAACTCCCTCCAATCCTACCTCAGACCCAGGTCTCCGGTCTCTTCTCTTCAAGATAGCTAACATCCCTGTTCATTATATTTCTTTCAGAATATTCTCTACACAGACTTCATACATGTACTCGTTCATGCACACATCCCCTTTCAAGTTTTATGCTGAAATGGCAGTGCACAGTGCAGAGTGCTGTGTATTTTTTTTTAATGTTCAAATCTGTAACTTTCTCAGCGGCTAGAGAACACATACTCCCTCGTGCGTTTGTGTAACATCCAGAGAGCTCCTAGGACACTGAAATGCCTGGGACAACCTTCTTCTCTCACAGTCTAACCTCCCACAACCCTCACCTCACTGTAGAGCTGCCCCACGCCCTTCCCCTTGATGGGTTCTTCTCCGTCTGTCCCATTCCCAAACGTCTACCCTCCAAAAAGGGCATCTCATGCCACCTACCAGACTCACCTTCTTCAGAGTGGCTGCTCTGGCCTACCCCATTCTCAAGAAAGCGATCTGATTCACACTAATTACTCTGCAAGTTACCAGCAATTTCTCACACTTAGATTAACCAACCTGAAGAACAACTAACTCCTTTGCTCATAAATTACGTGTAACAGTTACCGGAATTCCTTGGAAAACAACAACAACAACAAATTGTTTTTACTGGCAGAGTAGAAGGTCAGCCATATTGGCTACTGACTCATACCAGAAAATCCAGGCACAGAGAGCTTCTTCTAACTGATGATATTTTTGGCAGTTTCTTCTTTTCCTCAGGCGAAAAGTTTAATTATTCTTCAAAAGCTCCCAGATTTGTCACAATACTCTTACTCAGTCAGGGGACCGGGAAGAGTGAGCAGCTGTCTGTCGTGTGGGCCTTCCCTAGCAGGCCTCCGTAGCAGAGAGCCTCCATTCTGGACCTGCCGCTAGTGCACTGAGAAAGAACAGAAAAGAATACTTTGTTTGACTGAACTCCCCGTTATGCCGCCTATGAAATCCTACCTGCCATACAAAAATACACTATCTCTTCATCAGATGCGTAAAGAACTGCCTGAGTAGCTACTGGCGTCTTTTGCCATGTTACAGAGAGGAGCGACTGTTCCCCTTTTACCAGAGGCAGGACTGATGCAAACTCCCTGCTGAAATTATATCCTATTTGGAGACAGATCCGAAGAAAAGAAGTAACGTTAATAGGGAGCTCTAGGCATGATTTATATTAGTGAGATTCCTTTGCTCTCCTTTATGAAACTTGGCTAATTTTCCTAACAGGGCTTAAACAAATTTGTGATTTAATTATATGAAGTTCTGTTTCTTTTACAGTCCACTTTCTTTTCCTTTTTTTTTTCTTTTAGTTTCCCATTGTAAACTGTGACTCACGAATACCATGCCTGATGCTTGCCTGTATACTTACATGAAAATTATCCACAGTCGGTCCCCAGGCAGTGAGAGTATCAGATACCATTCCCAGGGGTTTCCGTCCCGCTCTATTCTTCGGGGCCATATTACTATATGACATTAGCTCCAAAAAAGAAATCTGTCCCTCATTAGGCAGAGTAGCCAGGGAGGGATTTCAGCTGGATGCCTGTGAGCTGCGCAGGGACATGGGGATCGTGTGGACTTTGCATTCTCCAAGGGCCCGGGGGCTGCACGGAGGCCAACTGTGCGTCATCCGGCTGAAGAACAGTGCTGAGTAAGCTCCGCGAGCCACATTCAGGAGAAAAGAATGCAGAGGGGGGATAAACGCAGATCGCCCCTGATTTCTGAGTAAAACAGACACTCGACCTGCGACTTATCTTGTGCACTAAGCACGGGCTTCCAGGGTGAGAGCTCAAAGTGCACAGCTGAGAGACCAAGGCCATTCTCAACATGACTGCGGGTGTGTGACGGTGGAAATGAGCAAAACACAACTACATGAGAGCAAAAGAGGAAGCCAGAAACACGACAGGTCTGACTGAAGTGGTGGCAGGGGTGGGGACACCAGGAGGGTTTGGACAGAAGTTTTAGCACGGGACGGGAGTGATGGAAGACAAGAGTTGAGGACGCACCGCAGAGGGTTCTGCTTTGATATCTGGATGGCTGGTGATGACGTTTCTTCATAAGACAGGAAGAGGAGGAGGGGAAGGAGGAGGAGAAAGGGAAAGAAGAGGAGAGTGGAGGCAGAGGAGGAGAAATAGATACTGAGTTCAACTCTGAGACATTCCGACCTTCGAATTCCCCAAAAATATTGTGGCAGATTGCAAACTTTAACGTGAAATATTCATATAAGCTTAGTGTGGGGGCATGCATCTATAATCACAGCACTGGGGAGGCTGAGGCAGGAGGATCACCATAAGTTCGAGGCCAGCCAGGGTACACAGTGAATTCAAATCAGCCTGATCTACACAGGAGTCACCATCTCATGAAAAACAAACCAGATAAACAAGTATTTATATAACTTCAAATCATTCCTTTAAAATAGATCTTTTCATGACAAGGATCCTTAATGAAAACATAACAATCTTCAGATAAATGGAGTGTGTCATCAAGTACGGGAAAAGTTCCAAGCAGCACAACGTGTCACTAGATCCACAACACTCAGCAAACAGCGGTCAGCCTTAGTGAGAAATGACAAGCAGCGGAGAGCCGCCGGCCAGGGCTTCATCTGGAGGATCCATCGGAGGGCCCAGCTGGAAACGGCGTCCACAACCCAACCAAAGCAAAGTCAGCAACAGCACATTATCGCCGTACCCTCAAAGTTAACCCCCAGATCTGCGTCTAGCATCTTATGCTTGTGTAAACGTACACTAACTCCACTGAAAGAATGCACGGAAGGACCACCCTGAGCCTGCAGGTGGCCGGACAGCGGGCTCAAACCCCAGGTCCGCAGCCCCCCGCCAACGGCAGAAGCTCTCTGACGCCGTGCCTCCCAAGCACTTCTGTCCTCGTGGTGAGACGCGGTCACGCCACAGCAGAGTGGCCAGGTACGCGCACGAAATGTGAGCATGGCTTCTCCGGGATGAGACACCCCAAGTATAAATAAGAACCAAGTGAAAGACAGGTGACAGGAAGTGGGCGATGGATCTTTCTCAGCCGCGAATGTGACCGAGACGGAGGAAAGGGAAAGAGAGAGGATGAAAAGGGAATCGGCGTGTGCTCCACACAGGTATGGACCTCCAACAGGAACAGCAAAATTAAATAAAAAACAAGAGTTTATGTCCTCTAAAAGGGCCCTGGACAGAAATACGAGACCATACAGTCAGTGCGAGCTGGGCAGAAGCTGCTCTTAAAAAGAAAAGCACTAATCCCACAAAAATCAATTCAACAATATACTTTAACTCAATCCAAATCAGTATCACATCAACCTTTTTTTTTTTTAAGTAGTTCAGGCTGGCCCTGAGCTCAGCCTCAAACTCACAACAATCCTCCTGCCTCTGCCTCCCCAGTGCTGGGATGACAGGCGTGAGCCACCACGCCCCGCACTGTGGTATGTGGTACTGGTGGCTGCTGGGAGTGAGTCTCCTCGCCCAGCATTATATGTGGTTACCAGGGACCAAACCAAGGCCCTGTGCTTGCAAGACAGGTGCCAGAACCACTGAGCTAAATCCCGGCCCTCACATCAACATTTAATCAGTATAGAACTACCAACAGGATAGTTTACCAACATAGCTAATTTTTTCCCATGACTGATTTGAATACCAGCATTTAAATCTGAATCCCAAAGAATTATATGTTCAGTACCTCAGTTACAGCAGCCACATTTCCAGTCCTTCACTGGTACTGATGATCATTCGGAGAATCCCTCCAGACAGGGGAGGTGCTCACTGAGAATTTAATGTATACAGACAGTGTGTATGATCAGTTGAGACTGAAGCAACAGAGAATCAATTGGTTAGCACTGAGGAGAAAGAGATCAGAGACCTCAAACAGAATGCACAGTAGAAGCAACTATGGGAAGTTCCCTTCTAAGCCAGTGGAAGAAACATCCCTAGATCGTACCAAAGGCCAACCTGCGCTTGTACTTTGAGCCACAACCCCTCCGCCCTTCTCTAGAACTTTCTTCTTGTTCTTACTCCTCTCCAGTCACTAACTTCTCCTACTCTGCTGGGTCAATTCTGACCATATTAAATCAAAACAAGCGTTAGTAGATCCCTGGTATTTAAACACAGTGGAGTACAGTTCTGCCATAAAGAAGGGTAAACTAAGTCATCTGTAGGAAAGTGAAATAAATCAAGACACACAGGCTGAAAAAGCAGCCTTCTCTTCTATGAGAGGCCCAAAGTATAAAGAGCAAATAAAAGCTAGCTAACAGAAGTAGGGAGCCATATCTTTCTCAAGTGGAAGGAGAATCAAGTGATTAACAGGGAGGGGGGAAAGGGGGAAAGAGACAGCAGGGGAAAGGAATTAGGGTGTGTTCTGCACATGGACCAGCTGCACACAAGGAATGGAAAATTATGTAATGCAAATGTGTATTAATAAAAGATAATTTTTAAAAGCTCAAAATAAAAAACAAACAAATGCAATAAATACAACAAAACCTTTTTCGCTTTAAATTGCTTCTACCTGTAACCCTACATCTTTACTATCCTTGCAGCTTAGTCACTATTTCCTTCCATCACCTCCTCTCCTGGCTTCTGCCCGTTGGTCATCTCACAGGATCCAACTACCATTCTTCTTCCAGAACTCGAGGCTAGAGACGCCCACACTTGGCCCTGAGCTCTCCTCTCCTGTCTGCCTCCACTTTCTCATTTGGAGACCTCATCTCACGCAAGGGCTCCAAGCCCATCAAGGCACTGATGACGCGAAATAGTTCATGCCTCCTTCCCTCCACTCTCCACGGAGTCCACCGGTGGGAGAAGACCTTGACAACCACCTCCACCTGGCTGTCCATACCCAGCCAAGGCGGAGTGCCAACCTCTCCCTTTCTCTGGCTCCAGCCTTCCCCCACATACATTAAAGTCATACCACTCACAAATTTGCTAGAATCAAAATCCAGGAGACAACCTGGTTTCCTCTACTCCATAAAAACATTTCATCTTCCAGCATGTTTTCTTGGCACTCACTTCAAAGCAAAATAGCCATTGTCACCTTTTCCCCATCTGTCTGTGGCCAGCTCGGTCCAAACCAACATATCTCATCCATCTCCCATACTCACTCCTGGGTCTCTTCTTACTCCATGAAATCCTTTATTTTGAATCACACATCAGCCGAGGTAATCTCTTCGAAAATGTACATCAAGTTGTTTCATACTTCAACCTAAAATCTTTCAGTGGCTCTCACTGAAGTCACAGTAAAATTCTAACACTTTACCTTGCCCCTGCCAACTCTCCCACGTCCTCCACCACATCAGCACCCCTCCACGCCATCAGTACACTGAACTGTCTCGCAGCACAACTCTCACGCTTGCTATCCCTTCTTCAGTGAGGTAAAATGAGCATATTCTGCTAAGAAGTGAATCAAGTAAATACTGCAAGAAATAAAACCTTTACAAATGACTCTGAGCCCTGTCCAACAGGAACATATGTGGCCCAATACCCAAATTCTGTACCAAAGGCCTCACCTAGAATGACAGAATGATGTTAATTAAAAGCAGGCAATGCCAGGTGCCCAGTAGAGATAGAGAACATATTAATCCATACCTGTTGTGTGGATAGTCACAGCCTCACTCTCTACTGAGAAGCACCGAAATAAAACTTTGTGCCCAGATTCAAGTCAGCCATGCAAGATAAGTAAGATTCAGACTTTGAGGAAAGATGCTCAACTCAGAGAACACCGTTCCTTTCAAATTCACAGCTGAGCTACTCATAACTTTCTTAGCTTCTCCCTGCCCATACAACAAAAATTAATTCCTTGGCATTTCAGCTCAAAAGAATCTAAACAAAAGTTCAATGAGAACATATTTAAGTATGAGAAAGACACATCATAATTCTCAATCCTTTTCAAACATCTGGTAGATTTTAAATTCCTCAGAAATGGGATGCACACACCAAAAAAAAAAAAAAAAAGGAAAAGAAAAAGAAATCTTTAACATGTCTGTATACAGTAAAACTGATATTTCAGAATGGACTGTTTATTCTTGGCTTACCATGAACTGCTAAGATAAAGAGACTGGAAATGTATCAGTATATAAATAAATACGTTTATAAATTAAAGAGAAATGTTTCACCATTTGAACCTAATAGACAAACTAGAATTAGCAGAGATAAAGAGAAATTTCCCCTGGACCAACAATGATACAGGATGCAGGCACCTAAATCACCGAGCCAGGAGGACAGTCAGACCTTTTGTCCCGAAGCCTGCAGTCTGGACAGGGTGCATTCCTCGGGGAAAGCTCCTTAGCACTCCTGGAAAAGTTGAGCCCAAACCCCAGCCATACCAGGCAAGACCCTGGAGCCACCTAACACGAAGCTGGTGAAGACGTGAGGTTACCACGAAGGACCTGAAAGCGAAGACTTTCCTCCCACCTGCCTACACTCCATCCTCTTAAGGACTCATAAGCATCTTAAAGAAGGCAAAGGAAACCCCGTACTGCCTAGACCAATTTATTGCAAGGAGTCAAGCACAATAAAATAAGTGTGTTTTTAAAAAACAAAATATGCCTTACAAAAATTATTTCACAGTATATTCTTTGTATTGGCAAGTGATTAGAATAAATGCTCTGTGAAAACTGCTACTGGTCTAAAATACTGGTTTTAAAAATCCTGTCACTAATGAAACTTTAATAAACTATTACACCTATTACAATTAAAAACATTTCACCTGTCAATATTAATGGTTGCAGCATTTCTCTGCCTGCCTTTTCTAGTCAAGGAAATTTTGGTAGAAGGACAAAAGTCAAAAACTGTAACCTCAGCAATCACTAACTTTGGGGACTTATCCCTTGGTACAAATGTTCATGCATATGCATATTTTCATCACATATGCAGACAGATGCCCTTGCATTGATTTGAATTCTTGCATAAATATTAATGTGTACAAATGCTTGCATGCAAAAAACTCATTTATGAAATATCCAATTGCATAAATTAGGAACATTAGATACTAACTGCAGAAACACTTCATAAAATACATGCAAGAGTTGCAGGACCAAAAAAAAAGCACAAACAATCCACTGATTCGATATGTCACAATATGTTTGCTATTCTGTAGGCATGAACTGGGAATTTCCACAAACTAGTGGAAGCCTTTTATTGACTCACAGTTCTGTATTTATATGAGACCCTCCTGGCCTGTAAACTAAACCTTTTTTTTTAAAAAAAAAAAAAAGTAAACTTATAAATGGTTTCCCAGGACTTAATAGGAAGTGTCAATTTTTAAAGTCATAACATGACCTCAAGAATGAGCTTTTCACAAAGGCTATGATTCAAAAGCAATTGTCACAAAATATTGTCCTCAAAACACAATCTGCTCACGGCCGGATATCTGATTCCTTCTCAGGAATGGCTGGTGAATAGAAACTTTTTGATGTTCCAAAAGAAAATACAACAAAACCTCACAGTTTGGTACATCTGGATACAACACGACTGGCAGCTGCCCTTCGGTGCCCGCTCATCACCCCCGCCCAGCCCTCCAGGGGAAGCAGCTGAGGAAGTCACCTCCTTCTGATCACTGCATGTTTTGGGCCCAGTGTCTGACCAGCTGAGTATGTTTAAGGTTTCCTATCTTTACTTTTGTGATTTTTTAAAAAGCACAGGTTGACTTCTAAAATATTTTTTCATTGGCTTCAGAAAACAAAACAAAACAAAAAGATAGCAAGTCTGAATTTCTGCCTGGAACTCTTTACACCCGAGTACACACTGCGACACCACGGCCAGGTCTCACTGCTGCTCAGCCTGGACTTTCACCGCATCTGTAGCTGCTTAACCCCCTGAACCAAGGGGAAAAAAGAGTTCTCAACCCAAATATCACTACCTCCTTGTTGAAACAGGGGCACCCAGCAGCACAGCCCATGCTCCGAGGATCTCACCAACACACCAACTGGAGATGTGGCCACACTGCTGGTCCGGGGCAAAGTGGGCAGAAGGAAATCAGGAGACAGGTCAGGGTCTCCCAGAAGCTGGGACAGGAAGTTATATGAAAATAATTTTTTTTTTTTTTTGAGACAGGGTCTCGCTTTGTGGTTCAGGCTGGCCCTGAGCTCAGCCTCCAACTCACATCACAGCAATCCTCCTGCCTCTGCCTCCCGCGTGCTAGGATTACAGACGTGAGCCACCACGCCCGGCACTGTGGTATGTGGTACTGGTTGCTGCTGGGTGTGAGTCTCCACACCCAGTATGGTATGTGGTTACCAGGGAATCGAACCCAGGCCCTTGTGCTTGCAAGACAAGCACCGGAACCACTGAGCTAACTCCCCGGCCCCTATATGAAAATAAATTTACAAGCTGTGCCACAACAAGCAAAATGCTGCACACTACGTTATTAATTTGTTAAAACACTTAAATGCTACTACATGCCAGCCACTAAGTCCAGTTGGTGCTGGTGTTAAAATCATGATGACCCACATGCCCCATATTCAAGGGACTGGGATCAACTTGGAAAAGAGAAAATTCCATTAGGCTTGGACACAGTGGTAAGTGTTACCAATGTCTCTCCGTGGTGGGGTCTACCGTCCCCTCTTAAATTTGGATTTAGTGTCACACACAACATGACTATCCATTACAAATGTCACAAAGCAAACTCCTCACTGGTTGAAAAACAAGAGACTCCGCATCTTCCCAGCTGTGCTAAACATGATAAATGGCACCATGAGCCAAGAGCAATGCTAACAGCCACTACCGCTGCAGATGAGACTTCGCCTCTCTCGATCACGGTCTCTGGCACCATCTGGAAACACTGAAGACGGCCAGCGAATGAGCCCAGCCAGGTGGGTGCCTTCGAGTGTCCTTGGGGTCTCAAAACGGCATGGAGTCTGCCGAATCCCTCCTTTATAACCACACAGTTGGCCCAAGACTGATCTAGAATCTGCACCTTCAGATGAAGCAGGAAAACGTTGTTACTTTTTTTAACTAAAATTCGGGATTCCCTGAATCTCTGCTCCAGCAGAAATAACAGATTTCCCCTCATCTCAAGTAACCTTGACATCCTTTGTGATGCTTGTCAGGAAGCAAAATATCATAAGGGCATTACCAAAAAATCTCAGGGCCCTGGGGCCGGGGATTTAGCTCAATGGTTCCAGCGCCTGTCTTGCAAGCGCAAGGACTCGGGTTCGATCCCCGGTAACCACATACCTATACTGGGTGTGGAGACTCACACCCAGCAGCAACCAGTACCACATAATGCCAGGAGTGGTGGCTCACGCCTGTAATCCCAGCACTCGGGAGGCAGAGGCAGGAGGATTGCTGTGATGAGTTTGAGGCTGAGCTCAGGGCCAGCCTGAACTACAAAGCGAGACCCTGTCTCAAAAAAAAAAAACAAACAAACCCCCCCCCAAAAAATCTCAGGGCCCTGAACCCAAAATGAGAAACGAGCAGTCTGTAAACTTACGTGCTGGGCCGGGCTACGTTAATAACGACTCCTTTTTTAACCCTGGTTACGTGAGAATTGGGAGGTCAGTGTGCTTATTTTCACTGGGAAGCCCAACTTCTACTCTCAGTGAAAATTCTACAGTGAATTTTAAAAACTCTCACAAAAATTTTGCAATATTATTCAATGAACATATTAAATACAAAATTATGAGTGACGGTAGTCAAAATAATATTACTTCTAGGAAATCCAAATAAAATAAAACAAAGTTTTGCAGATGGTAATAAATCTGAACACTAGAAACACTGGTATTTCTACAAACATAAAATGACATGATTCTACAGAATTTTCATGCCAAAATCTTTTCTCAATGTTTAATTTCTCCCATAACAACAAAAATATCCGTTATTAAGTAATTAAGTCTCTTATATCTTAAGAGCTAATATTTAATTCTCATAAAATCTTGCCAGGTAAGTATTTTTATTTCCACATTACAAGGATGGAAATTTAGTCACAATGAGGGGTCTGAAGCAGAACCACTTTGTTACCAGGCTTCTTCTACTAAGAAAAGGAGGGACTGGGGGCCGGGGAGTTAGCTCAGTGGTTCCGGCGCCTGTCTTGCAAGCAGAAGGGCCCGGGTTCAATTCCCCGGTAACCACATACCATACTGGGCGTGGAGACTCACGCCCAGCAGCAACCAGTACCACACACCACAGTGCCGGGCGTGGTGGCTCACGCCTGTAATCCCAGCACTCGGGAGGCAGAGGCAGGAGGATTGTGATGTGAGTTGGAGGCTGAGCTCAGGGCCAGCCTGAACCACAAAGCGAGACCCTGTCTCAAAAAAGAAAAGGAGGGACTGGCATTTGTTGGCTTCTCAAATCAGCCCACAATGGGCAGCAGTTCGCCAAACAACGCAGCTAGGAAATGGCGGACAGCCTAAGACTTTTCTCTCCTGGTTCACAAAGTTAACTGGGTCTCTTTACAGTTCGATCTGTCAGGCCCACAGCAAGAAACAAGTGTGAGCTTCACTGTGACGGACAGCCCCTTCTCTGGTCTACAACATTCCAAAACGCAGAAAGCCAGCTGCCTTTCTCCTGGCAGTGTCCCACTGAATCCAAATAAATAATGCAGTGTTTTCTGTGTTTTAATTTTTTTTAGGATTACTGCTCACTGTGGTTTCATTTCTGTCCGGTCTAATTAGTGCCTATTTGTTCCTTCAAAATGATCTTCCAATCCAACGTTGTTACATGACAAACTAGAACGCTCAGCCACCTTACAAACACGGGAAGATCAGTATTGCTTTGCTCGGTGCCATAAACATTAGTGCATCTCAAATATTTTCTGCAAGAACAAAACCATACATAGGAAGAAAACTAGACCTTCCATAGAACATTCCACTTTTTTTTTTTGCTTCCTATTAATCTCATCGCAAAACAACATTTTGGGATCCAGAAGAATAATTACCACCACTTTGCTTTCGATGTGTGATCTAGAAGGGTTCAAAAGAGCACCTTCCAAGCACACCAATGACACGTGTGGTTTCTTCTCTTCTACATCCTTGTCTCCAAGCTAAACTGCTTTTTTAGTGTTTCTCAATTATGACTTTAACAATATTATAAAAGCCAAGAAACCAAGCCAATCAGCCCTTCACGTAACTGTCTCCACAGAGGGAGCTCAATTTCATATTTTTAACCTACATGCTTTTCTTCTGAGTCATGCAAAGAATTTTTCTATCCTGCATTCACTGATCCTCCGTCCTAACTACAGTAGGCATCAAATATTTTCATCCTCAGTGGAGATGTGGGAGGAGAGCGGCAGAGTGATTTGGACACGATGTTCTGCTGAAATGGGTGCTTTTAACAGTTGGGAGAGCCTTATGATTTTATCATAGAACTCGTGCATTGTAGGAAATGTGAGTTTATCTTATCCACAATTCCTGCTATGATATAAAACTAACTTTTCCTTTGCAAAATCAAACCCTCAACTCCTTCATACGCAAAACTAAGCTGTTCAAAACTCTAGTCACTTGGGCTTTGATCTGCATGCTGACATTATCAGTCACACGTAAATAAATAGCGTTACACAGGTGTCCCCATTAGCTTCCAGGAAAGATACCTGCAGTGCCCTGAGGAGAACAGGGACCAGGTGCTGGGCCAGCCCCACCCCACACTCACCTGGCCTGCTCCCCATCAGTCTTCTCTGGCCTGCTCGGTGAGCAGAGAGGGAGCTGGGCTTCTGACTCCAAGCTAGCTGCACGCCTGTCATCTAACTTTTACTAAAGATTAAGTCTTCACCTAGATTATAATATAATAGATTGGCTGGAACAGTCCCATGTTAGTGAACTGAGGTTTCCTCTCCATATTTGTATGAGGACTCAAGTAGCACTTGCATGCAAGTGTATGCAATATACATATTTATACAGCTTTGCACTCTCAGACCTGCCAACCTGAGACCGTGTCTGAAACTCTCGGTTGTGGCCTGTCTCACAGTCAAAGAATAAACACACCCCCGCCCTATTTACATACCTCACAGACACCTTTGTTCAGTATTTGTCATTCAAGCTTAAATCAGTGCAATAAAACTGCCTGTTACTTTTTCAAATTGGCATGGCTTAACCATACAGAGATGCAAGAAATCATGATCTTCTTTTTATTCTCTAAACAGACACCCACAAATATCACAGCTGGAGTGAGGGATTTAGCTCAGTGGTTCCAGAGCCTGTCTTGCAAGCACAAGGACCCGGGTTCGATGGTCTGGAACCACATACAATACTGGGCATGGAGACTCACACCCAGCAGCAATCCGTACCACATACCACAGTGCCGGGCGTGGTGGCTCACGCCTGTAATCCCAGCACTCGGGAGGCAGAGGCAGAAGGATTGCTGTGATGTGAGTTTGAGACTGAGCTCAGGGCCAGCCTGAACTACAAAGCGAGACCCTGTCTCAAAAAAAAAAAAAACAAACACACCTTATTATCACGCCAAGCTCAACAGCCAGACACACAGGGCCTGAGATTCCATAATGACAATGGCAGTGAAAACCCAACACTTGTACAGCCCAAATTATCAATGGGATGAGATAATCTACTCCCAGCATTTAAACACACAATCTTAAAACCTAGGGTCATTCCCTTTGAAAAAGATCTTGTAGCTACGCTTCAAAATCTTCAGGATAAAATTATATCTGCAGCTCATCAATACACCAGCTATGCAGAAAGCTCTATGCTCACCATTCCCAACCCCCACCTGCTTCCACCCTACCTGCATTCTTCTCAGAAAGCCATCTTGTGACACCTTTGGTAACCATCTGTGAGCACTGCCACCAAGCCACCAGTGGGGGGCCAAGCGGCTCATTCCCAAGGCTCCCAAACTTCAGCTCTCTCTTAACACACTTCCTAGGCTGTGTCCTGTGCTCCAGGATGCGGACAGAGGTGCATAGACCCTGCACCCTCCTTGTACATAGTGTCAAGCACCAAGCAAGCACTTCTGCAAAAGTGAGACAGGGAAGGAAAGTGTATCCTGAAGGGGAGCAGCATCAAAGTGCTCATAAAACGTGGAGAACACAGCCTTCTCATACCCCACATACACAGGTACATTGACCAGGAGAGTCCACTTAATGGCGGAGGGAGCTCCAGGCCTCGCACTAAGAAACGTAACCCTGGGCTTGGGGTGGAGCTCAGTGTGCAGCACTTGCTTAGCACGCACAAGGGCCTGGCTTTAATCTCGGTCACACACACACACACACACACACACACACACACACACACACAAGCGAAACTTCTAAATCTGGACCCCACGCTCCCTGCTTGGCCTCCCAAATGCCACTCAGGAACAGATGAACTTCTGCACTATCAAAAGAAACTACTATCTCTCATATTCGCTCTATGGCAGAAAAACACTATGATAAAACACATAAGCAATGCTCTGAAAAACCTGAGTGACAGAAGAAATACTACAGTTTGAAGTCAGAGGAAAAAAATCCAAAACCCTACCCTCAAATACCAGTTTTGTTCTTTCCTGGTTAAATGCAACCAGGCAACTTATTTATCTGTCTTGAATTCCAGTGTTCTGATCCATAACATTAGGATGATGACAACTATTTCTAGAGATTATTGCAAAAAGAGAAGAAGGAGAAGGAGAAGGAGAGGGAAAGGGAGAGGGAGAAGAAGAAGAAGGAAGAAGAACAAGAAAGAAAGAAAAGAAATAACATGTGAAAGACTCCTCAGCACTTACAGCCCTCCGTGAACTTTCACCCCTGTTTATCCCACATACAAACAGCAGTGCACAACGACAGTTCCTGGCAGCTGTCACTGAAGTCTGGACAGCTAATAGCAAAGGACAAGGAGCACGGGAAGGTCCAGTAGGGACTGTGTGTGCTGGAATGACACAAGAAGCCAACCATGCTTTCTCCCAAATCCAGAGACTGTTCATACATGGCGGATCCTTCCAACGGCTCACAATGAAAATCCATGTGTTCAAGGACCCCAGGACCTTGTGTTGCTGGCAGCTGGTTGAGGCGCTGAGGTATAAAGCTAACAAAAACATAACAGCCCTCCAAGGTTTTACGGTTGTTCTATTTCAGAAGCTGGGTGGCAGGTAGGTGGTGCTCAGTTTATCACTATTCATTAAAATGGACACAAGTGTCTGCAGAAAGATAGTTCACAGTTTAAAGGGTACATACTCAGTGTCTGGGGACGGACATTAGGGACCCCAGGCCTGGGGATCCAGGAGGCATTTAGCAACAGTTGTGTCCAGTTACCCCAGAGGTCAAAATCTTGCTGCTTTGCAGAAGATGGAATTAAGATGAAGCAGTACTCCGTGTCACAGCCCCAACTCCTCACCTGACAGAGTTAGGGCAAGACGGAGATTCCTGTACGGAGTCAATGGGGGCTGTCAAACTAACATGGCCCCCATATTCTTGAGCTTCCTTCTCTTGGACCAACATCCCCCTACCCGATGTTTGGTATATTTGTGGCAATGAGCAAAAAACAATGATTTTGCTAAATATTTAAGTGAGGAATCTTAAAAGTGCTCCCCTAATAATCTGCGAAGCCATCTGCAGAAGTTTAGAACAGCACTACCAAATGAACAGGTGTTGGTTATGACTGTGTTGTACTTTGCCATTTGCAAACCACAGTCACAGACATGTTTACTAAGAAATCATACGGGCGTGCTCACACATGCACACATGCATGCACACACACACACATACATACACACACACAGAGGGTGTTGGGACACAAAGGGTTGAATAAGGTGAAAAGCAGATGGAACAGCTGCTTCCTAGGCAGACTGGGCATATTTCATACACAAGCAAGGCAAAGAATTCAACAAACTTCTACCGAGGACCATGACCTGACAAGCTGACACGCTTGTAATTACTTCCGGGTCATCTGAGTGCTCCTTACCTTTAAGTACTACTTCTGATTTTTAAATTTATTTCATTTAGGGGGAAGTAGCATAATCCCTGTAGAATTTAGAACCTTCACTGCTTTTAATGTAAGTCTAGAAGCAGAACTAGCAATGGAAGAGAGGTTGAGAGCAATACCAAACAATTTCAGCTATGGATCCTAACGTTTGCTAACTATCGCACAACTTTTGGACCGATAAAGTAAAGCCTGTGATCAGAATGTAATGTGCTGATCTGTTTACTCTAAATGACCCAAAAATGTGTCTTATCAAATTCTATCAGTTCTATTATGCCCTTCAGAGTCCTTTTATTTCATAATACCAAAAAATATGGTTTTCTTCCTTACAGAAATCAAGTAAATAATGACTTGTCCTACCCTTCACAATACTCAGCAATTTAATGCATCAAATGGCTTATCTGGCAAAACATGAATGCAAAATAAAGTTATGGAAGTGTTTACAATAAATGCTCAGGGATGAACTGAAGAACTTTTCAAGAAAATGAGGGAAATAAATGGTTAACCGCCAGCATGCACGCTCACGCCGGAGGACACAAGAGGCTCACAGCAGTTGTTAAATTCATTTAGAGAAACTCACTTTATTTCTCCAACAGCGCGCTCACCAGATAATCTGTATTACAACCTGCAGGAGTCTTCATATTCTCAGCAGGATCAAGATTCGGGCCACACTGATCCCGCTATTTCATCTTGCACGAGAACAATATTTGGCAGGAAAAGATCCCACAGCACCAAGGGGATGGCGCGGCGGCTCACTGGCAGCACACACGGGCCGCGAGCAGGAGGTGGAGCGCCACTGTACCCCAGGAAACGCTTCCGCTCCCCTTCCCAGTGCGCCCCTCGCACACACAGCTACATACATGGTGGGTCCGGAAAACACACTACCGCAGACGTGCATGTTTCTCAAGGGGAAGATATTTTCTCACAAGTTTGCCCTGGCGGAAAGGAGATGAACGAAAAATGTCCATCATTTTACTTTTCACCTGTTTTCATCTTCTTAGCATTCCAAACCCAAACAGGGAGGGCATCTATAAAATTTTTCAATTCTTTAAGATTCTGATCTTGTAACCATCCTGAAGCTAATAAACTGACCATAACTGAAACATTTTTGACATTCTATATGTAATAGCACTGTTGTGTTTTGCTTCCTCGAGGATACTTTACATCATTTAAACTTCTGTTAATCAACAGCAGTTATTTAATTGGGAAGGAAATTTCTGGGAATCCACTGTCAGGCAAACATGGATAGGGAAACACATAGGGATTCAGGAAAACAGGACAACAAAATGTATCCCACATAGGGTGCAGCCAATATGAATCACTATCCAAGTACATAATTCAGTAAAGTTCTTTAAAAATTAAAGAATAACGCCAGCGGTTCCATTTCTTTGTTTCCAAACTTGACTCGGTTTTCCGCTGACGTCAACAGCATTTCCCTCCTCTGGCCTCGCTCGCTCCCGGGCCACGAGGGCCCGATGTGCAGGGAGCGCCGTGACTGTGATCTCCCTGCCCGGCAGAGGCTAAGTCAGGCTTCCTGAGGTCAAGGGTCCTTCTGACTTTATCCCTGTACCTCACACCTCCTAGCAAAGTGCTCAGCGCACAAGAAAGACTCAAAAAATGTGTAAATTCTCCAAAACAGTCTCGACAGAATGTGGATCATGATAATGTTGGCAATGTGCTGAAAACAGCACTGCTCCTTCGCCGTCCTGCTCTGAGCTCCATCCCAGGAGCCGAGTCGCTGCCTCGGGTGGGGGGCTCCTCCCCCACCACACACCCCCCTCCCGCTCTTCCGCCCCGCTCTTCCGCCCCACGCCCTCCTCTGCCCTCCACCCCCCCACTGCCGCCACTCCCAGCGCTCCCTGCGTCCTGGCGGCACACAAAAGGCTCCCCGAAAAGTGCTTCCTCCGTCGTTCTGGCACTCAGGCCAGGCCAAGTGGAATGTGATAGTGGTAACCACCGTTTACTGAATAAACATGCATAAGGCCACCATGACAGCAGCTTCTCCTTCTTCCCTCTCCCGTCAGAGTCTGTGTTCTGGGAGACTAAAACACAAACCTGGACCTGGCAGGATGGTGCGTGCCTGTCATTCCAGCTGCTCAAAAGGCTGAGGCAGGAGGAGGAGGAAGCCAGGAGTTCAAGGCCAGCAGGACTACAGAGCAAGATCTGGGAAGGGAGGGAAGGGAAGGGGAGGAGAGGGGGAGGGGAGGGGAGGGGGAGGGGGAGGGGAGGGGAGGCAAAGAAAGGAAACTAGAACTGCAGTTTGCCCTCAAAAGCCTCACAATATGTAAAAATACCAGATATTTAAATCACTTTGCTTGGAAGAAATCACTTCACATCCAAAACAAGTGTTTAGAGGAATAAAAGCCAAGCTGCAGCTTACAGGTAAAATGGTTCTCTAATATGTGGTGTTGTCTCTTTATGCCCTGCGCTGCTTCCTGCCCACTTTGAGCAGAATCCGCCAGACAGTCCCCTGGGCCCAGAGTCCCTAGATTCAGTCTCCAGTACCAACCAATCAGTCCGTGAAGAACAAGATGATTCAGAGTTTTGTTTTCCTTCTATTCTTTTTCCTAAATCTGTACTCTTTTTCCTAGTTTGCTAAACAGAGAAAAAATTCTAATGCTTTTGTAATTCTAAAAATTCAATAATAATACAAAATTTAGCTCAAATAAGCCAAAAGTGAACTTTGTTAGTTAAAACAGCCACCAAAAGAAAAAAATAAAAATCAACAAAATATATGTAGGCAAGCCAAAAAAGAAGCCTCAGCTTCCTGCTGCTTCTCCAGAAACCCACCGAAGTTTGAAGGTCACCACAAAGGCCAGGGGCCCTTCAGAGAGAACTGAGAGGAACCCTTCACAGCAGCACTGCTCAGTGATGGATGAGAAAGAAAAGAGCTGGGGAAAAAAAAAAGGGGGGCCGGGGATTTGGCTCAGTGGTTCTGGTGCCTATCTTGAAAGCGCAAGGACCCGGGTTCAATCCCAGTAGCCACGTCCCATACTGCGTGTGGAGACTCACGGCCCAGCAGCAACCAGTACCACATACCACAGTGCCGGGCGTGGTGGCTCACGCCTGTCATCCCAGCACTCGGGAGGCAGAGGCAGGAGGATTGCTGTGATGTGAGTTGGAGGCTGAGACCCTGTCTCAAAAAAAAAAAAAAGAAAAGAAAAGAGCCGGAAGACAGCTCGGGCAGCCGCAGAGGAGAAGAAGGCTACAGAAGAACGAGTGAGCACAAACACTGAAGAAATGCAACTTTCGTGACATAATCTTTCCATGTAAATGAGATGCAAATGAGACATCATAGCTGCGTACTCTTTAAAAGAGATTTGTGTTTGCAATTTGCACGTCATGGAATGTTCCTTAATTTTACACACTTGGAATACCAGTGGGTTTTGAAATCTATATACAATGTCTCCTTTGATTCAAGACCTTCTAATAAGTGAAATAACAATTGACTATTACTCTAACTAACTTTTAAAAAACAAATTTTTAACTTACCTGTCCAAATCCATGGAAATCATAATTCCATGGCATCATTATTACTATGAAAGTTTCTGTAAGAGCTCCAGTTTTTCTTTAATGTTCCCAATATTCTCACTATGTCCTAAGATGTACACCACAAGAAGAAATTCTTGGAAGAAAATTCAAGGGCTTTTTAAATTTTAAATCTGCACAATACTCTGGAAATTACAGCATTTTCCTAAAATTAACCTTTCTTAGACTTTCGCTGTGGCATCTTGACTCGTCTTTCTTTTTATTCATACCCCCCTGGGCCAGTGTGCCAGCCTGGGATGGGTGAAGTCTATTTTCTGAGCCATGTAATTCAACCGAGACCTGGAAATTTTTAAAACATAATTACTGCATCCTTTATCTTTGTAAGTTATCTTTGACTATGACTCAAAACTGCAAATAAGGAAAGTTTTGAAAGGGTCAATTAAAGACTGAAAATAGGACCAAGATGTGACTTTCGCTTCCTTAGTTAAGACTGCTCAGGTTTGAAAATAGGAAAAAATCAAAACCGAGATGCAGAAGTTTTCCAGGAATGGCACCGAGCAGAGGACAGCACTGCTTAATTCCACTCAAGAAAATGACCTAAAATGGCAGCTAGGAACTGTCTCATGCTTTGGATATTTCTAAGTTCCTTCACAAAATGTACATCACTGAACCGCCTCCAAATTGCCCTGTGCACATGGAGATTACTTCATAGACCTGTTCTGGACTGAACCACCTCTTCCTCCCTCATCCCTCTCCTTCAAACTCCTGTTTTTAAAGCCTTCACCATCAATGTGATATTTGGAAATGAAGCCCCTAAGGACACTGCTAAGGTTAAATAAGGATCCTATCTGGTGAATGTCATTAAGATAGGAGACAGCAGATGGACTGATCTCTCTTCCTCCCTTTCCTTCCCTGCTCCCCTTCCTGGCTTGCTCTGTCCTCCCCCCTCCCTCGTCTCCCTCTGTCCACTAGACATGCAGTAAGGAACTTTCTACGCAAAGAGCCCTCACCCGAAACCAACCCTGCTGGACCTTAATCCTGGGTGCCCGGCATCCAGGATGTGAGAAAAACGCCTGTGGTTTAACTCCACAAGCCTGTAGCACGTGGTGAGGACAGCCCAAGCCTAAGCACATTGGTAAGAGTCTTTTATTTTTAGATACTTAAAGTGAGACATAAAAAAAAAAAAAAATTCCCGGGATAGCAACACTTTAAATCAGGAGCTGTGCTCCCCACCCATGAAGTTCTCAGGGACACACAGGGATGCAGTGGCCCCTGCTCTGCTGAGGAAGCTTCCCTGTGACCCATCACTGAACATGCAGGTAGCCGACTGATGTGCAGGCATCGCTGGGCAGCACGAACAAGAGAAAAGACGTCAAAGCAACTCAGACTCTAAGGGTTCTCTTGCAAGGGCAGCTTCGCAGGAAGAACACATAAAATTCATCAGCGGTCTAAAGCCGACTGCCTTCATAGTGATTTGACACACACTCACTTGGCACCCGCTGGCACGCCGCACTACCCTGGCACCAGCCGCCCTGAGCTGGAAGGACAGGCTGCCTCTGCTCTGCTGTGGCTCCCATCCTCAGGAAGGTTCCATCTTACTAGACCGAGAGCAGGATGGACAGACAACGCTTCTGGGGCAGGAAAGGAACGCTCAATTCTTTTTTCAGTGCGACACCTCCACAGCGGGCTGTGTCCTCCGAAAGTCCAGTCTCGGGAAGAAGAAAGCTGCCACTTCAAGGATGAAGCAGACTAACAGGGCAGCAGGTGGGGCATGCCAGAGAAGAGCAGGGAGCTTCTGAGCCAGTGCAGACGCGGATGGGGCGGGGACGGGCCCATGTAAGGTGCGTGGGGCAGCAACAGGAAGGCCACCCAAGGTCTTCACAATCCTTACGCCACAAACATCCTCACAGTCCTTGCTCAGGGGTTTTATATTTTACCCTAAAAATAGTAAGGAGCCATGGACAGATTTTAAAAGTGAGTGCAGCATCATCAAATGCGCATTTGAGGAAGAATTTGCAAGATAACCATGAAGACAACAGCCTGAGGGGGAGGGGCACGACAGGCAATATGGTGGCCACTGAGAATGGTCAAGAAACTATTCCAGAAAACCAAGGAAGGGATGAGGGCACATCCTAAGTAAGGGACAAGAGGGAAGTGCTGTGCTGTTGCACCATTCTTAGAGATGCACAGAAATAAATCCAAACGGCATGGATGATACTGGCCTCCATGAGTTAGAAGGGTCAGACGTATACTCAAATGAAATGCTGATTAAGCCAAAATACAGACTGTCAGGTGCGAAGTAAGTGGTAAAAATGAAAGCACAAAACATGCCAGCTAAATCAGAGATAAGTAAAGCTGCTGTAGCTGGTGTCTGCGCATGTGCCTAGGGTCGGGATGTCATTTGCAGATAAGGTGAAAGCATCCTAAACGGGCGGAATGACTCCTACAAAAGCCCAGAACAGAGCAAGCAGCCGGCCTGGGAGAACCGGACAGCGCTGAAGAGCACGGAAGGATAAGGCAGAAAGTAATGTAGGAGCAACTGTGGAGAGTCCGCAGAGTCAGGATTAGAGTGTGAGGAGATGAGACTTTGTCCCGCTCCAAGCAGAGGTCTGCAGAAGGCTCTTTAGAGGGTCATGATCAGGGTCTTGATGAAACAGATATCTTAGGAAGACTGATCTGGTGATGGCATCCGCTACACAACAGAAGGACCAGAGAGAGCCTCCGAAGGTGATCAAGCCAATTAGGGCTGCCAGAGAAGCCGGTAGGGCCTGCAACAGTGGCCTTAAAGAGACAGGACGAGGCGGAAGGGATCTCACAAAGAAGGATCTTCAGAAAACATTTTCTGTCCTGCTCAGTCTCCAAAAACAAGTGGAATGAGAGTGGCACTTTCCAAAGCGGCCCTCGAGACAATGCCACGTTAAACCACAGCTCTTCTTCCTGCCATGCACGCATAATTACTAGTCTGGGACGGATTTGTTTCTTGAAGTGACTATGGCTAAAAAAAAATTGAGGATAAAAGGAACAGATCAGCCTTTGAAGCTCTGTCCTACATGGAAAAATAAAGCAAGTCCAGGTGGAAGGGAAACCGCGAGCTGGAAAGAAAGCACCACGAGCTAATTTTCCATACATTCTTCTCATGAAAGTGTAAGGATTCCTTATAGAAATCCTTTCCCCAGGAGGGAGCTAATTAAATGGAGTATGTCAAAGTATTCCAAAAGGAAAGCAGTATTTCATACATGTGCTAGGTGTTAGAAAGAAAACATGTGCCACCAGCCCATCGCATTCCTTGGCATATCTAATCTCGCCCTTGAAAGACAGTGTTACCAGCCCACGCCCGCTGGGGAATGCATGGGAGTTCAGGGCTGAGGCAGTTCGGAGGGGAGGGGAGGACTGGGGTCCAGAGCAACTTGGAGACTCTCTCTGTACAAACACAGCCTTCAAGGACAGGCCACTTCACCACTGGGTCACAATTAATCATCCGTGCTCATCAGCACGGGTAGGGGTTGTACCGCAAATCTCATCCTGTCCTCCTTTCAAACTACATTGCCTTGGACTGTTCCAACGCAGAAATTTTCACATAAATTTTCATTAGTTATCAAAAAGTTATATATATTTTTTTTCTTGTTTGTTTGTTTGTTTGTTTGTTTTTTGTTTAAGGAAAAAAATAACCAGTAACCTATCTCCATGTGAAGGACTTTTTAATTTCTACCTTTCTCTTCCTTAAAGAGCAAAAACAAACTTTTCTTTATGTCTGCTAAAGATGAAAACTCCCATGTCAGTTATTGGGACTCACATAAGACCTAATTGCGTCCTACACGGTAATTTTGCCACCAGTTTACAATTAGCATGCATTTCCCATGCATGAGTTGACCCAATTACATAACAAATTTTGCCTGTGGGGATTTCTCTTGACTGCTTGTCTTCTGTCCACCGTACAACTCAATTTCACACTGTCAGCAGCCTGGACATGGTTACAGTCAGTCTCTGTCAAAATGATTTATTTAAATTACAAACAGAGACCAAATCCCTAGATAATCATCCTTAGCCTCACATGCTCACCCTTACATTCTACCTAACATGGAATCAAATCTTTTAATAGTCCACAGACACAGTATTCAATTATCAGGCAATGTTGAGTTCTAATAATCTAATATTTTTAAAGCGAACTCATAAAAATCTCAGGGAACTGAATCAGCACTATCTATGCAAGCCTATTAATGAGTATATAATTAATTTTGCATTCTAAGAAATCAATGCAAAAGTAAGTGATTGTACCCAAAAAACAGAATTATATTCCAGGATCAAATTACACTGAGATTTTTTTTCTACAATCTCAAAAAAAGGGCTCCAATCTTAGCTTTTCTTTTTTTTTGAGGCAGGGTCTCGCTTTTGTAGTTCAGGCTGGCCCTGAGCTCAGCCTCAAACTAGTTTCACAGTAATCCTCCTGCCTCTGCCTCCCAAGTGCTGGGACGACAGGCGTGAGCCACCACGCCCGGCACTGTGGTATGTGGTACTGGTTGCTGCTGGGCGTGAGTCTCCACGCCCAGTATGGTATGTGGTTACTGGGGATCGAACCCGGGTCCTTGCGCTTCCAAGACAGGCACCGGAACCACTGAGCTAAATAAAGCATGCAAGCACTTCTTACAAATAGGTACTCTGGATTGTAAGCAGAAGGAAAAAAAAATGGGTATTTGGGGAAAAAAAGAATTCATAACCAAAATTCTATCTACTGACATGGCAAGGCAAAGAACAGAAAACTGTTGAAAGTACAGTCAGCTCTAGGCCAACACTCTGTAACAGGAAGACACGGGCACACACAGGCGTACAAAACGCTTCCTGTGAGTCAGGGACAGACACAAGTCCTGACAAATCAAATAATGGTGCACTTACATTCCAGTCAGTCTTCAAAACACATGATTTTCCCATCAGCTCTTTTTTTTCTTTCCTCTTCCTGTGACATTTCTCTTCTCCCTGAAATAAATTAGCAAATAAATACCTAGTTTTTATCTACAGCACAAAGCCTGTAAAAAGTCTCTTGGGGCCTGATTTTCCCATTTTATTTCACAATTTATCCCCAGCCTGTCTGAGCTAATTGAAAGTACAGCTCATATGAGTGTGCAAACAGGCAGAAGGAACACATCAATAATCCCCTGCCGCTTCCACCGGTCTCTCGGCCACAGGGCAGGACGCTGCGGCTCTGCCATGTGCTGTTGGGACCCTGAAGGCCCCACTGAGAAACCCGAGGTTAGGCAGCGAGCCCCAACTCTCCAGAGCCTTCACCGTGACCCACACACACCACAGCTATCGTGATAAGAGCAAGGTCTTTTTTAAATACCCACAGGCACTGTATTCCTCCATTCATGTCTGTGTTCTGTCCTTTAAGAACACATTCCTAAAGTATTGTTAAAAGAAATGCAAAGATATGTGAGAAAACTTCTGCCATTTCTAAATTTATGCCCAGAGTCTGGGGACAAGAATGGAAAAAGGGTAATTAAGGACTTCACTGTGAACGTCTTAAGGTACTCAGGCCTGGGTCAGCACCGTCCACAAAGGCTGCTTTCTCCAGGAGAGAGACTCGAAGCAGACTTGGCCTGCTGAGCATTATCCTCAGTTAAACAGCTCGGTGGGCTGCGCCAACTTCTCATAAAACCTCTCTCCAAGCCCATTACTCAATTTCATAAACAACCAAATCCACCTCAACATTAATATATGGAATGAAAGGAAGATATCTTCTGCAATGTCACTGGAGAGAGAAAGAGAACTTTTTCTTCATTGCAGAAGCTAAGTTATGTTTGTTTCCAACCATTACATAAATTCTAAACTCCTGCCTTTTTTTCTCGTTCTTCCTGCAGCTCTATTGGGTAACATAGCAGAAGAATTTTAAATTGCAGTACTTAATAAATCTCCTGTGTTCAATATGTTGTCATTACAGGGACCAAGAGAAAGGAGGCAGGGCTAATCCACTCACACCTCTTTTATTACACACAATTTGAAATTTATAGTTTCTCTTTATCCCACACCCCGGTAGCATATGCAGACAGAGTGGGCATTTCCAAATGACTTCAAATCCTAGACAAATGAACATGAGCAGCTGAAAAAATTTTTCCTAACACTGACACAGACACAAGCAATCAAAAATGCCTATTCATCCATAACATATTACCCTAAACACCTAGGAGTTGTCATTAAATTCACTGCGTATGTCTTTATACCTTCTTCAGTCTAAGGAGGTGAACGACAGCTTAAAAAGAGCCGCAGTGATTCAAGAATAAAAGGATCCAAGGAGAGGGAGAGAAGGGGAAAATAAAGATCGCAGGTAATTAACCACTTCATGAACCTGTACTGAACCTGCAGTTCTAATGTAAGGCTCATAACCCTCACTCCCTTGTGACTCTCCAGATGGGTCAGCCCCACTCCACCCTCTCTGGTGTCTTCCCAGGCTAGACACTTTTCTCACCTTCCTCCTCTCAAAACAGACACAATCCAGTCCACTGCCAAAAATACCCGTCTAGGGCTCAGCCAATACTGTTCCCTGGGTTTAAACAAAAGTAGTATGGGAAATGGACTAACCAAAGTTCCACTCCTTAGATCAACCCCAAAAGACATCCTTGAGTAATATGGAAAAACACAGCGAGGTAACGGAAAAAGACCACGAAGCTGTGGTCCTTTAAATGAAGAATAAATTCACTAGACCCCAGAATAGTTAACAGCTGCCCTTATTCAAGAGTAGGTCTCTAAGAGTTAGACTGAAAAATCCATATTTTTTTACTACTAATCAGACATTAATATGCCTCATCATGACTAAAAGAATGACTTTTAAAACTCTTACAGTTGCTAACATCCAGACACCATAAAAAGATTTTTAAAAGATGTTACCTGAATTATATGCTTTTAACAGATTTAAAGCAACCCCAATCAGAATGCCAACAGCACTCTTCACGAAACTGGAGAAAACAATCGTAAAATTCATATGGAACCAGAAGAGCTCCGGGAGAGCAAAAATGACCCTCGGCAAAAAGAACAAGACAGGAAGCATCAAACCCCCAAATCTAAAGTTATGTTACAAAGCTGCAGTGATGAAAGCTGCACGGTACTGGCACAAAAGCAGACACAGGAGTGAGGGAACAGAACAGAAATGGAGAAACAGCCCCAGACACATGCAACTATTTGATCTTTGACAAAGGGCCCAAGAAACAGACACTAGAGGAAAGACTGTCCCTTTAACAAATGGTGCTCGGAAAACTGGCTGTCCATATGCAGAAGACTGATTCTAAATCCGTATCTCTCACTATGGACTAAACTAAAATCAAAAAGGATCAAGGAACTAAATGTTAAAATAGAAACAAACTACTGGAGATATAGAAGGTAAAACTCTTAAAGTTATAGGCAGAGGAAAGACTTTCTGTGTAAAACCCTGGCTGTACAGGAATGGTACCAAAAATCAACAAATGGGATCGTATCAAATTCAAAAGTTCTGCACAGCGAGGGAAACAATCAACAGAGTGAAGAGACACCCTACAGAATGGGGAAAACTTTTCCCAGCTATTACTCAGACAGAGGATCATATATCTATAATATTCAGAAGAGCTCAAAAAAACCTCAAAAAACTCAAAAAAAAAACTCTCAAAAAATCAGACCCCCTAGAAAAATAAAAGACCTAATGGGCAAGAGAATTAATACGCACATCTCAGAAGTACAAATGGCCAATAAATACATAAAAATATTCAACATCACTGGCTGTTAGCAAAATGCAAATTAAATCAACACTGAGATTCCATCTTACACCAGAAAGAGTGGTCTTCATTAAAACAGCAAATGTTGATGTGGGAATATAAACTAGTACAACCACAAAGGAAATCTCTGTGGAGAGTCCTCAGAAAACTAAAACTAGAAATTTCATTCAACTCGGCTTTTCCTCGTCTAGGTATCTTCCGGAAATAGTGAAACACAGTACATTGCAGTGATCCACACACATAGCAGCCCAACTCACAACAGTTAAATGTTGGAAGTGGCCCACATGTCCACCAACAGATAACTGGATAAAGAAAATGTGTTCATAACACTGGTGTACTAGTGTTACACTATGAAGTATGTAAGTGAAGTTGAAACGTTTGCATGAAAATGGTTGCACCTTAAGACGAAACTGTTAAGTGAAATAGACTGGACACAAGAGTTTAAATGTCACCAGGTTTTTCTTATTTAATAAATCCAAAATAAAAATGTGTAAAACAAAAGTTAGATAATAGGCAGTAGGGAGCCACATCTTTCTCATAGGGGAAAGAAGATCGACTGAGGGAAGGAGAAGGGAGAGAAGAGAAGGGAAAGGGATAAAAAGATAAGATATGTATATGTACCAACTGCACACGGGGAAAACTCCACACGGGGAATGGAAACATTACATACTACAAAAAAAATACTAAATTTTTAAATTATATGTTTTTAAATTCAGGACTGTCTAAAGTACAGTCTTAATCTAACTGGTATTTGGTACATACTGCTATGTATGATTAAGATAGAGTAATACATACCTGTGTTATAGGATGGTTTTGCATAATTAAGAATGGATCTGCCAACGACCTCTGATATCAAATAAAATGTACATTCCTGCTAAGGATAAAGGTTGGTGAGATGATCAGTTCTTTCCTAATTAAGTATGAATGTTGACTTAATTTGGATATAAATTAAAAGGCTTACCTTTGAATCACCCATAGTCCTTAAGGTAGCTGTCCTGTGGAATTCTTATGTAGAAAAGTTTAGTTCTTTTTGAAATAAATTTCTGGGATAGGTGAAGACTTGTGATAAATCTGTGTTTTGGAAGCAATATTTCTTTCTTTTTTTTTTTTTTTACTATATTCAAAAACAATACAAAGAAGTAAATGCTTCTGACTGTAACTGCTAGTGGAATAAATCTCTAATTTGTATTTTTAATGGCAAAAACAGGCTTTTGATTTGAGGGAAGGATAAAGAAGAAAAATAAGGGTTTGATCTTCGCTATTCATAATGAACTGTTAGAATGTGGCAAAAAAGAGACAAATGTCATGAATTTAAAAGATTCAACGTTTTCTCTTAAAAGGAGAAAGTCTTTTCCTATAAAGTATACACTAAATAATAACAGATAAAGCTTAGGCAATGGTAAAAAGGAAAAATAGGTGTGTATTCTTCCTCCTCCTATTCTACATGTAAGTTTGGTAAACATCAATTATGACTGTTATTGAACTTTGGACAAGTAAATTTTTTCTCAATTACATAACGATTTTGTCTGAAAATTTTATGTATATAGAAATACTGCTATATACACATGTATGTCATGACGATGCCCAAATACCAGGAGTATAAGTCTGTCTGCTAATTAACATGCCTAGAAATCAAGGTCACATCACACAGCTTTACATAAACAAACATCAGTGTCTGTACAAGTGGCACACAAAGTACACTTTTTGTGCATAGTGAGTGTCGCATGCTAGCTCGTAATTTTACATCATCCCATTTCGTTCATTTATATTTCATATTTCTTCTTGGATAACTACTACCAAACTGGTTTTTATAGAAAAACACATTTTGATACACTTCACAGAATATTTTGAGTAATACAATCACACATTAGTTATGAAAATTAAAAAGAACCTGCATATCGACCTTTCACAGGTACTAAACTGCAATCTAGTATATTCTTAACTTCTACTACTTCCAATTCTCTTTTTAAAGGAAAATACATTACTGAATTAGACATGGATTCCACATCCAACGTAACAATCAGTATAGACACTTATTTCAAAAATTAGATGCAATAGATGACTTAACCAACATATCATTTAAAGTATTGAACTGCATGTACACATTAATTAGGAACTATGAGATTTTTTAAGGTACCTAAGCTTGATTTATTTATATTTTTAAGCATATTCACTGCAAAAAATACTATTACTTTTTAACTTAATTCTAAAAACCTTACTTTGCAAAGACAAAGGTGAAAACCCTTCCAAATAAGAAAATGCAGTCATTTACAGCAACTTTTGGCTGTGGGCAAATGAAGGACTCTGCGCACCCTCGCACTTCACACCAGCCACCCAGGAACACCCAGCCCACGACCATGTCGCCAAGGCAACGGCACCTACATTACTGATCTGCTCCTGCGTCCTCTTCAGCCTCTGCAGTTCAGGAGTGTCCGTAACAATGCTGAAGCCTCTCCCTTTGCTTTCTTCAAAATCTCGTTTGTACTTGACCTACAAGAAAAACACAAATAAAATGGAAAATGAAAAGTAAACAGAAGAATTGCAAATCCCACTGGGGATAGGAAGCCACAATTTCTACACACAGCTCTCAGCACAAGCATCCATGAGGACCACAGGGCCTAGTAGGCCCACCTGGCCTGTGGACTGGCAGCTCTAGCTGCTGCATGACCCCAGGCAAGTTACTTCCCCACTCTGTGCCTCCAGGGTCTTAGCTGGCACCACAGTTTGCCTGGTTGCAAGGACAGGCTCCGATTGCGACAAATAATACTGGATAAAAGTGATGATTATCATCATCATCATCATGGACAATGATACTAAAGATAACGGAAGAGGAGAGAGAAAACTGTCTACACCTGCACCCGTCCTGCTGGAGGAAAGACATCGTTTTGAGCCTGAACTGCTCTGTGGAGGAGCAGCCGCCCTGCCAGGCAGTTCTTGTCCCACATCACGGGCACAGCACAGGGCTGATGCACGATGCACAGCGCACGGCCTGACAGCCAGGACAAACACTGGTGGGAATACTGATAACCCAGGCCACACCTCAGCACACAAAAGCTCCTCCCACGTTCCCCGGGCATCCTGCAAGCCGAGCTACTAAGCTATGTTGTTCGCTCTTCAGATTTATTTGCTTTCTAACTGTGACCCAGTGAGCCTGAATTTTACTGTCCCCTGAGGGCTGGCACAAGTCCCACTGCTGCTTAGCGACTGCCGCTTGGAATGCCTGTGTGGCCATGTCACTGCGCTCACTGCCAACCTCCACTCGGGAACCGTGCAAACACATCAGGAAGGCTCGTGTAACTCCCGATTTACATTCCCAGTTATGAGCCTCAAATTAATACTGAAATTACAGGAGCTTAGACAAATAGGATTCTGTAAGTAGATCCTGTCTGAGTGTGAAAAGTTCCAGCAGTTGAGCAAGGAATGTTTTGGTTGAGTCACATCTGTATTAAAATACTCAATTCTCCACTCCATCACCACCCTGGAGCTACTGCAAGATTTTCTTTTACCAGATGAGCTTGACAAAAAGAAAACAAAAATCTCTGCTGGCAACAAATGCAAAGATCTAGATAATTTTTCTTATTTTAATTTATCTAATTTTCTCCCTCTCCTTCTGCTGCAATTTATAAAAGTACTAAGCCTCTTCCATTATTCTCATAAGTAAAAGAGCCAATAAATTACAATCTTTTGATTCCACAGCAAAAGCTGAGTGCGATTCGCCATCTGGCTCTGTCTCCCCACAGGTGTGAGGACACTCACGCCGGTGCACTCTCCGTGCTTCATTCCTAAGGAGGGGAGAAGCCGCTCAGCTCCGCCCGGACGGCATGTGCAGCGGTGAGACAGTCAAGGTAAGAAAGGTGACAAGTCCGTGCTGGCAACAGAAAAGTTCGAAGAAAAGTCACTCGGCTTAATTCCAGCATCATATTAGTACCGGAGTTCACAGACAGTCATATCGCTTCTGTTAGGTTTTTAACAGTAACTTATGTAGAAGTAAGCAAAAAACAAAAACACATACATCGACTTCTAGAGTCTCAGTTTGGAGTTCATCTCCGTGTGACAATCCTTTCCACGCTCACAAGACACATCAGAATCACCGGATCCTGGCTGCCCGGGGAAGGGGCCGGCTGAGAGAGGTGCAAGCTGGGCTCTGTACACGGCCTGCAGCAGGCTCCTAATGTGCAGGACACCGAGCTTCTCACACCCCAACACCAACTCTCGAGCAGCACAGCATTTCCTTACTGCGCACCCGGGGCCCTCTCGGCTCTTCCACACCCTCATCCCCTTGCACCTGTCTCTCCACAGAGCACCTGATAAAATGTCTAATGAAGGGGAAAATGGAGAGAGGGAAAGAAGAATCCAGAAGCAGGAAAGGGGCGTCCGCTGGCCACATTTAGAGGTCAGAGAGGAACATCGCACTCTGAAACCAGAAAATGGCTCTATTTGGTGGCACATCTGGTGCAGAGAAGGGCGACGGGGCGGAGGGTAAGAGCAAGGACATGCCAGCTAAAACACACGGCCCCAGGCCATGCTCTGGCTCCAGTCTCCTGCTTCGCCTTACCCTTCTTAGAAACTCCAGCTTCTTCCCCAGCAAAACGCCTTCTCTTCTCTTTGCTCAGCGCTAGACATAAAATCATCACTTCTGGTCTCTCACCTACTGTTTCTCTTTAAAACTGTCTCACATGGACCGGGGAGCTAGCTCAGTGGTTCCGGCGCCTGTCTTGTAAGCTCAAGGGCCCGGGTTCGATTCCCCGGTAACCACATAACAATACTGGGCGTGGAGACCCACACCCTGCAGCAACCAGTACCACATACCACAGTGCCGGGCGTGGTGGCTCACGCCTGTAATCCCAGCACTCGGGAGGCAGAGGCAGGAGGATTGCTGTGATGTGAGTTGGAGGCTGAGCTCAGGGCCAGCCTGAACCACAAAGCGAGACCCTGTCTCAAAAAAAACTAAAAAAAAACTGTCTCACAGTGAGTCCCTGAGTAACGATGGCAGCCGTGCAGGAACACCACACTTTGGAATCTCCTCCTCGAATGTTCACTTACTCAGTCTTGTGTTCCCTAGGGAAATATATATGGAGCATCTAGTACAGAGTATGTCAAGTGCACTCCACGTGTGAGGACGGGGCAGCAAAGTACAGTGGACCATTCCTGTTCTCCTGGATCCCATAGTACCGCGCAAAGAATGGTAAAGACACATGTTCAAGCTAGTCAAGAAAGCGGTGTGTAAGTAGGTGTTACGAAACAGGAAGAAAACATTCAAAGGGAAACGGGGGGTAGGGGCTAGTAAAGAAGGGAAAGAAAAAAATCTGAGAGTTAAGGAAACAAAGCTTATATATAAAGTGGGTGGGGGTCATAGTGAGGACAGGGGACTGAGAAAAATTGAGAATCAACATGTGTCAGTTACTGGTACAAACTCTCAATACTGAATGTGATCATAATGTATATATAGAACGTACCAATAAAATCGACTTTTAAAAAAGAAAATGGTATGTAAGAGAAAAGTACTAAGAGAAAAACAGTGCAAGACAGTGGCCATGTGGGACACGAGGTCATTGCAGGAGTGTGCCAGAGCTACACCATATACTGGCTGAGGCTCTAACAGGCTCTCTCTGGCACCCATTACACACCCACAGGAAGGGACGGGACTGAAGCCAAGAGCGCGGGGGGCAGGCGCTGTGGGAACTTCCTCCCCAGTCATCCTCTCTTGGAGAACAGTCCTGGGACCCCAACAGCAAGGAAGAGTTCCCAGCCCCCCTTCAGGCCTCGGCTTCCTGTTAGAAGGGGACAGGAAGGGAAAAGGGGAGAGAGGACAGAACTAAGAGACCTGAGTTCAGAAAAAGAGTGTACAATATCTTGGCAGTAATGCAGTCTTTTTTGCCAAGTCTATCCCTTCAAGACCAACTGAAGGCACTTTGAAAACGTACTCCTAAATCCAAATGTCAGCAATCCACAAAATGAACAAATGTATTTGCGATGGTCTTCAAAAGTAACTTTAACGTGTCCTTTATTTCATGTTATACAGTACTGACCTTCTCTGTGTGTGCATGCATGCATGTGTGCACTAACATTCTATGTAGGGATATGCGTCCATGCTCATGGACAAGTGTATGTATGTGTCTCTAGGCACTGTACAGTGCTCAGGTGCACATATGTATCTCCTACCCAGAGATTAAACAAAAATCATGAGCAGGAAAACAGACAAAAAATACAATAGCCAAGAATTCAGATGATATTTTTAATCAGCCTCGGGCAAGTGATCTAGCCAAGAGATGACTGTCTGCAGAAAGTCAGAGCAATAGCTCCAAGTTTCTTCCTTTGTAATGAAGCTGTTTAATTATATCAACAAAGACTTCAAGCAAAAAGAAAGACACACAAATGGAGACTGTGGAAGGGTAAAAAAAATTCCAAACATGGATTAAAGAGGAAGACGAATGATCATAGGAAGCAAGGAGACTGTTCATTTGCAAATGGCAAGGGAACCTAGAGTGAGGGGAGAGGAGAGGAAGGAGGGAAACGAACAGGTGTTATGCACAGCATCAACCCCCCTGGATGAATGTAATCATTATTTACTGCAAATGTGGACTAACAGAAGCAGTGTAGTAAACAGGGGAAGGGAACGTAACTAGAACTTTTGCATTAAGTTTTAGTCTCCTGTGAGTTCACGGCACATGGCGAAATAATTAATAATTAGGCAGAAATGAGACTTAGAGAAAACTGAGCTTGGGTCTGATCCATGCTACTCTGGGCGGCAAGGACTCCGGATCCCAGCTTACCACACCTTTTATTATCTACAGTCCAAAATACCCAGAAAGGCAGGGCCACACCAACAATAGTCCTAGAGAAGTTATGTAGATGAGGATTCTTGGGGGGAGGGGGTGTAAGGCAGATGTCAGCAGTAGTCCTTGAGAAGGGGGAGAGCTGGTGTAGTTCTGCCCTGGAGCATCACAGCATGTGGGACCATCGAGTCCCTGTTGTTACCAGAGATGAAGACAAGAGTCAAGTCCAAAGTCTTCTGCAGGCAGGAAGTCCTGGTCAATTTTGACCTTGCAATTCCCAAACAGGGTGGTTCCCAACAAAGTAGAAATGGAAAAACCATTATTAGAAAAGCAAAGGAAGATGAGCAGAGGTTCAAGGGGACCTATGGGTCTATGTCAGGGTCCAGGGCAGTGAAGGCATCCAGGGCAGGAGGAAAACAGCAGTTAGCCCGAACTCTGCCTGCTGCAGTGTGTTTCATGGAAGCCAATGATCTGCAGACACATTCATTACAGATGTGTGCTCTTCCTCTACTTATTTCATACACTTCTGATACAGTGAAAGCGATGGCTGATTTCTTATGTTCTGTTGCATAATGGATTTATCACATTATTCCCCAAAGAGACCATGGAGGTCACTGTACTAAAACTGCACGCACAACTCTCAAGTGTGATCTGAATTTGGTGCTCAATCAAATGTGGTACCATCTGGTACAGGTCAGATGACTCTGAGACACTACAGGAAGTGCATCTCTCACCCTTGCTTGTTGCTAAGCATACACTAAGGTGTAACTAGTTCATGGTGGGTTACGATCCACTTTTATATTTTTTGAATCAAAAGTGCAGAAAAGTGGTTAATCTCACAATGCCGGATGAGAAGTGAGCACTATGAAGAAAATTTGATGAAGGGCTTTTTCAAAGGTGAAGTTAATTTTAACAAGTGTTGTGTTAAGGGAATGAACTCAATAGTAAATTTGCTTTTTTATAAATTAATCTCATAATTTATAAGTTTATGGTTAATTAAGTAAAATTAAAATTATAATTACCTTTTCAACATAATTAAGAAGCATTAAAAATAATCCCCATAGATTTTAAGCATTAAATTAGCCTTTCATCGAATTTGCAGAGGTACTTACAGATTTGTCAAGGTTCCATATATTCACAGTCAAACTTTATCAGATTTGGAGTTCTTTTACTTAAAAAAAAAATGAAATCTACATTTTACTCAATATATTCTCTAACACAGAATGAAGCATACTGTAATTAATTTCTCAATCAGCTAAGGTAATTAAAAATCACACCACACACACTCAAGTGTAGCTGAGAAGTCAACAGCACAGGCCCGGGAATGACAGAACACATCCTGAGCTGTGGCTTCATCTCTCACTAGCTGTGGGACCTTAAGCAACTTCCACAGTCCCTTCAAGCCTCAGTTATTCTGGTCTCCACAAACGGCATAACTGTAGTCCAACACTGACAGTGCTTTTGTGAGAATATGATGATGACAATGATGCCTGTATATCCATCAAGTACCCGCTTTGCTCCAAGCACTGTATGGAGCGTGCGGGGTTGAGCCGGGATCAGAAGCCCAGGGGGTGATGGGTAAGAGGCTCACCACTGGATGCCCACAGGCCTGGCATCCTTGGCAGTTTTATAACTTTATTGGAAAGTTAGTTCTCGTCCACATTCACTGTCTGGAGATTTTTGAATGTGGTAACAGGGACATAGGTCACCAAAGTATAGAGCTTCTTTGGTGAATCTTCATCTTCATTACGTTTTCTGGACAACCGTACATGGATGCGATACGGGACATTCCTTACTCCTTTGGCCCAGACAGCTTTGTTGAGCCTGGTATCAATGCGCACATCTGGAGTCCCCATCCCCTTCAAGGACAGTGACAAGTATGTACACAACACATGCCATGTATTGTGCCTCTACAGGTGCCTCAGGCCTCTCTGGATTAAAATGGGATATAAATAAAAACAATAATAAAAATTAAAATGTGTTTTAGATACACCCTGGCAGCTATGCCTATCACCCTACTGTATAAAGAAAGTTTGCAGAAGTACCCCACTAAGAAGGGGTAGATGTCCTGATATCCACCTGATCCAGCAACTTCACAGGAATTATCTTCCCAATTACCTGACAATGAAAAATATGCCAAAATGAAAATGTCCAAATGAACACAAGCTATAGACTATGTCTTATAGTGGGGCAGAGAGGAAAATGAAATCAATCCCATATTTCTTACTACAAGATGCCTGGAAATTCACACAGTTTAACAAATCCTGTAAATGATTTTTTTTTTTTTTTTTTTTTGGTACAGATCCTGCAGGGTCACAAAAGTAATAAGAATAATGAACCCAGCACTTTATCGGAAATGCTGTTCAGATATTTCTTTTGAAGGCAACAATTATAGAAACTTTCAATTAATGAGGATCAAATGCAGTATTGAAAATATTGATAAAAGCAAATATTAGGTCTACATTAATAAAGAAAATTGCTACCTAAAATATATATACTTAATTCCTGTTTTTACTGACAATTACACAAATAGGATTTAATAACTCAGATTATCTATACATCTGAACTTGTGGACATACATTCACTTGATTATTAATCCTTTTGAAATAGCCATCCTTTTTACATGATAATAACTTTTTAAATATTGTTTAGTTGAAGCACAGATTTGACTATTATGGAAATTATGTTCAACTAAAAATAGAATTAAATGAAAGACAATAAAAATTGCAACAACCCTACATACATATCTGGAATTATAAAGTTTTAGAAACTGAGAAGTTTTTGGTTACAAAATTCCTAAGTCAAAAGAAAGGTGATTTCCAACTCCAATGAAGAAAAGAAATAAGAAACAAGAATCAGATGAATACACATAAATAGAGCTGAATTAACACAAAATAGTCGTAGAAATGACTCAAAGTATCACAGGTGATGGAAGGAGACGAAGGGCGGGGAGGTAGCTCAGGGACAGGGCATCGCCCACCATGCTGGAGTCCTGAGTTCAACCCCAAGAACAGGGGTCGGGAGAACAAAAAGAAAGAAGAAATTCTTCAATGTTCTTACATATACGTGCTCCTTAATTATTGAGAAATATACAATATAAATAATATATAAATATTATTAAATATTATGAATTAATATTAATATTAAATAATATTAAATATTATAATATTATTATATATATAAATAATACAATTCTTCCTAACACTCCCCCTACATCTCCAATGACACCATTTAATTGGCAAGCATTGACTTTTGGTGGTGGTGGTAGTGGTGGTGGGATTTTTGGTAATAAAACAAGCTAGGCATGGTGGTGAAAGCCTGTCATTCCAGCACCCAGGAGGCTGAGGCAGGAGAATCACCATCAGGTCAAGGCCAGCCTGGGATATGCAGTGAGTTCAAGGTCAGCCTATAACACAGCAAGATCCTGTCTCAAAAAATAAATAAATAAATAAAAATAAAACATACTTTTTCTACTTCTAAAAAATAAAATTAAACTAATATAGCAAGACTAAAGAAATAATGCAAAATAAAAATATTATACTTAATGTGTGCATGAATGACACACAAATACATGACTTATAGTCTCACCATATTCAAGACTCAAAGATCACAAGTAATTATAATTTTTAAAATTTGGAATGTTATATACTTAATACAGAATTTCATTTAAAGTATAAATCTCCTAGAAATTTTTACAGGTTATTAAGAAGTCTTTATGGACTGGAAATATAAGGCAAATTTAGGTCTTCCACAGAAAAGAAACTATTAAAATAACTACATTGGAAGTGTTGGAGAATCCAGGGCAGAATTATCTTCAATAAGGAGAGCTTTGCATGGGTTAAGAGGGTCTGTTTGAAGGGACTCTGGCTTGTTGCCTTCCTGCTGTGGAACAACAGCTCTGACTTGTTGAAGACCAACGGGATTAGACATTGGACTATGTATCTGACGAGCTCATGTCTAATCTTCAGTGCTTCATTCCACGAAAGAAGCACTTCACCATTTTTCACTTATGAGTAACGTCCTGGAAACCCACTGTTTGGTCCACCTAAAGCCTCTGTTATGGTTTCAATCCAGAACAATCTCCCCAAAAGACTCCTTGATGAAGGAGCCCCCAGTGCACTTGGCCCCCCGTGCAGCAGTGCTCACAGGTGGAGATGTGGGCAGTGAGCTCTAAACTCATCCCTGGACGAAGCCATGAGTGGAATCATCATTTAATGAGAGACTGGGAGATGATGGGAACTTTAGGGATGTACCTAGTTGGAGTGAGACCCGGGCAGGTCCTCCATGGATGTCTCCCACCCCTGTTCCTCACTCACTCTGTCTTTACCTTCCAGCTCCTGTGAATGCACAGTCCTGCCCCACCACAACGTTCTGTCTCACCGCGGGCCCATAAGCAAAGGAGGCAAAGGGCCAGGGGCTGACACCTCGAAACAGTCAGACGAAAGAAGCCTTTCTCCTTTTAATGTTTGTGTCAGGGATTTTGGCACAACTGAAAGCCAACAAACACGACCTTCTTCACGGGCCTCACTCAGCGACCTGGTCTTTCTCAAGAAGCTCCATTTGCTTCTAAGAATGACCCATTTTCTTCCACACCATGAACTGGGCCACTGGGAGTCATCTGGCCCACACCAGTTCAAGGCAAGACCTCTGGGGACTTGAGACTCCATGTGGAGTGTGAGGGTGTCCCTTTCTGGCAACTAAAGCTCTAAGACAGAAAATGTTGAAATTTGCAACACCCACATTTGCCACCACCAGAAGTCACGGGGGTAAAAGTTCACCTGCCAAAAAGAGAGTCTTGTGGCCTAGTGACAACTGAGTCTGACCCCCACCATTCCTGAACCCCTAGGAGGCACACTGCTACCATGGCATTCTGTATCCCAGCATCTTCAAAATAAATATCTAGGTTCAAGAGGATGGGGCTTTCCATCGCTTGTAGCCAGGAGTCTCAACTCAGACAGGAAACTGAGGTTTGGTGCCACTTGGCAAAGAGCAGAGTCAGGATTCAAACCCAGACCACCTTCATCCTCCCACTGACCGCACCAC
>PVIR01002300.1:14060-104740 GCA_004026965.1 Petromus typicus | reverse complement strand
AGGGCCGGGGATATAGCTCAGTGGTTCCGGCGCCTGTCTTGCAAGTGCAAGGACCCGGGTTCAATCCCCGGTAACCACATAACAATACTGGGTGTGGAGACTCACCCCAGCGGCAACCAATACCACATACCACAGTGCCGGGCGTGGTGGCTCACGCCTGTAATCCCAGCACTTGGGAGGCAGAGGCAGGAGGATTGCTGTGATGTGAGTTTGAGGCTGAGCTCAGGGCAAGCCTGAACCACAAAGCGAGACCCTGTCTCAAAAAACCTTAAAAAAAAAAAGGGGAACTTCAACACCCTCTACACACAGCCACAGCACCCCGCCCTGAGCTCCTCCCTTCTAGGAGATGAATCTGGCTCTGTCCAGCAGGAGGATTCCTGTTGGAAGTGATCACCTTGGGGTACAGGGCGTCCTCCAGGAGGAGCCAGCAGCTCTGAGTCTGAAACTCACCTCCACACCCACATCTCAAGGGCTCTGGCCAGGCAGGGAGCTGCTCCCACACCTTCTCCACCCCAGAAACACTTGCTCCCAACCCCGAGGGCTGAGCAAGGAGGTTGAAGCCAGGTCACACAGAGAGCTCACACTGTGAGGTCAGGTCACTGGCCTTACCCAGAGCGAAGGGGATGCAGAGAGTGGACTGCAAAGGGCTCCGAGGATTGCAGAAAGGGGCGTGGCACTTAGTGTGGGTGTCACAGTGGGGCCAAAGTCACTGGGCTGGAGAAGGGACAGCACTGCCAGCAAGCAGGGGGTGGGCGGCACAGCCTGGCCGCGTCCCTGCTGAGCCTGACAGCAGCCGGAGCGGCGGCCTGGGAGGCAGGCGCGCTGTGCGGCCTTCCCATCTGAAGATCGCAGAAGAGCCCGCAGGTGCCGGCAGCCCACAGGGTGAGGCTGGTCTCAACACAGCCCACGCTGCTCCCCTGCGTGGGCCGGCACGTGGGCCCCAGCATGGCCTCGGGTGGGGAGCCACCGGCAGCCAGTCCAGGTCAGTGGGGAGGAGCCAGTGTTCTTGGGAAGGATGGCCCCAGAGTGGAGTCTTACATCCAAAATAGTCACAAATGCCCACAGCCAGTATGATGCCAGGTGGGAACCCAGGGTGCACCTGCGAGGTCGCAGAAGCTGCCAGGAGCACAGCAGGGGAGGACAGCATGCCAGTCCCTCAGCTAAGACAGAGTCCCCAGCTGGGACACTTATAGACAGTGCCTGTAGCAGGGACAGAGCTGTGCACCGGAGTGGCAGCTCCCAGCAGTGCTGGGGACTTTGTCTATCGCCCTGACTGCACAAGTCCTAAGCAGATTCCAGCTAAGAAGGTGGACCTGCTGGAGACCACTGCTTGGCGACATTGCTGGGCACTTCATGGGAGAGACTGGGTCAGGCTTCATGCCCACAGCTGTGTTCAGCATCCTCTGCAGAGGTGGACACTGAGCAAGTGGGCAGAACTCAATTCCTCTGGGGAGGGAAGGTGGGCACAGAAAAGGCAGTGTGCAGAGCCACGCCTGGTACCCTGGGAAGCGATGCCTGGGTCAGGCCACCTCCTGCTAGAAATCTGCCAGTCCCTGGGAGATGGCCTCTGGGGACTTCACAGGAGTTGGAAGAGTCAGACAAAGTAGAAGCAGCAGCCCCGGGGCGAGGGGGTACGTTCTCTCCCTGTGCGGGTGGGAAACAGGCCTGGGGGACACCCTGGCCCTGTGCCCTCTTCTCCTCTGGTCTTAGTGCCATCACTGCTCAGCCCACAGTAAAAGAAGACCCTCTCTGAGGGGCCGCAGAGAGAACTTAGACCTCGAGGTGTGAGGGGGCAGCAGCCACCTCCCCACATCGTCCCGGGACTGCAAGGTGAGGCGCCCTGTCTCTGTCCCCCGCCTGTGCCCCCGCTAGGCCCTGTCTGCTAGGCTCCTCCTCCCTCACACAATACCACCTGCACTCAGGATGCAGGTGCTGACAGGAAGTACCAAGGCTGGGACCTGTCCAGAGGACAGCGTGATGCCCATCACTCAGGCTGTGCCAACACTTCCGGGGCCTTGGAGAACCCCACATAAGGAAAGGTGCCCCCATTCCTGCCCACCCTTGTCTTACAGAACCATACCTCTCCAAGCACCAGGGCCCACCCATTCCAGCGTGTCTCTCTTTGCCTCAGCACCAGGCAGGACAAGAAGGACCCTGATCGCTGGAAGCAAAGATCGAGATGGAGGAGGCGGGAGGGCTGTTTCACTCTCCATCGGCTCCCTGGGAAAGAGTTTCTGTGGGCGATCCTCCTCCCAGTCTTCCCAGGTGGATGCCATCCTGTGCCAGGGCTCACGCACACCATGGCGCCCATGCCTGAATAAACGGTTCGGAGCTGCTTCCTTCAGTTACCCCGAGAGGAGCCGTGGGATTTGTCAGATGCCTCGGCATCCTGCCGCTGTCTAACAGCACACGCTGGAGGAGGTCCGACCCATGTGGCACCTTGAGTTGCCAAGGCCACAGACGTGCCCAAGAACGCTACCTTCACTACACAGACAGAGGGTCACATGCAGACATTCCTGCCCGGAGACCTGGGCCACGAAGCCCCCAGAGAGAGGAAACATTAAATAACCAGACAAGTGCTGTGCCTGGGGCGGGAATCAGTGTGGGGTGTCGGGGGTGGGGGTTGGCACACCCGGGGCGAGGCGCTCAGCCTACGCCTCACCAAAGACAGAGAGATCTACCACCCCAACCCGAGCCGAGCACAGTGCACGTCCCCGAGTCAGGGCTGCTGCTGGAGAGACCCACAGGCCCGTGAGGGCAGTGTGGAGAGAGGCTACCCCGCACTCGCACACAGGCTGGGCACTGCCAGGGGTGGCCCGCGCACCCACGGCTTCCCATTGCCACTGCACTGCACATCGGCATCCGGAAGAGGAGAATGCTCTTACGTGAGCAATGGGTAAGCAGGCACAGAGGGGTGGCGCTGAATGCCTTTTTGTCCCAGCTCGCCTGGCAGGACCCCTGTGAGGCTGTGTGTCCTAAAGAAGAGGGTCGAGGAGGGCAGGAGAGATGGAGGAGGAGTGGGTCCCCTGCAGCTCTCTCTTTCCCAGAGCCCAGGGACAGCTGGAACCCCCACACCAAGGGCATCACCCTGCCTTGCTCTCCTTGCCCCGCTGGCCCCAGTGCATGGTACCCCTTCCCTGAAGACGGCCAGGGGAAACCCTGGGCCCCTGGAAGCCCAAGCCCAAGACGGAAGCAGGCTCCGGGGCCCCCTCCCCTCGGAACATCCGGGGCCTCACTTTCCCAGCCCGAGGCGGCCCCTCTGTCCTCTAGGGCACCGAACATGGCGGACAGGGGAGGACAGCCAAGGCCAGGCAGGCAGCTGCAGGCTGTGGACGTCGGGAGCGAATGAGCAGTCCTGGATGAGAACTCAGCGGTGGTATTGGAGGCGATGTTTCCCTGCAAACGCGTTCTAAAATAAACACCGGGAAGCTGGCGCGCGCTCCTCTGGCCTGCTTCTCAGCTCAGCCCGCGCGCGCCTCGCAGACGATCTTGCCGGTTATAAATTGCAGCCTGCATCGCTCATATCAAAATGCACAGCTAGTGATATTTAACTCCGAAAGAAATATATCCTCCGGCAATGAATACAGTCAGAAATTACTCACCGGATTCAACCAAGGAGAGAACGATGCCATATAGATGTACTGCATAAATTCGGAAATGTGGGACAATGGCCACCATTTATTAACATTTTATCTCCTCGCAGAAATGTTTGACCTTGCTTCAGCAGTTTTATTGGGAGCAAGATCTCTGGAAGCTCCTGTTTCCCCCCTTTTCAAAAGCAGCCTGAGTCGCTCGCCGCTGTAAATACCACTCAAGCTGTCATATTCCTGATGTTTTCTTTAACGCGGGAGAGGGGGAGACTGGGAAACCCCCCACCCCACTGACTGGAAGACCTGCCCTTAGAGCGCGTGGCAAGGCGGGTCACTGAGGCCGGCGCAGTTCGTAAAAGGGAAATGAAGCAACTTAGCCCTGTGTGCCGAGTCGCCGACAAGGGCACGGACCTTGGGGTGCTGCATATTGGAGAGGGGAATTGGGGGCCTGTACCTGGCATCACCCAATTAAACCCATCCATTCAGGCTGGGATTTCGAGCTGAGTACCTCCCCCACCCCTGCCCTAGGCAGCTGCGAGGCTGTCACAGGGACAGAGGTGACAGAAGCCTGCTGGGCGTCCAGCAGTGGAGACAGTCATGACAGGGCATGACGGGCATCAACTCAAGCTAGAAGAGGCCCTCTGGCACTGCAGGGTGGGCTCCTCTGTCCTTGGCACACCTGCCTCCTTGCCCTCCACATGGGCCCTCGTCCAGAGGCCCAGTGTTGCACTGGGAGCTGCAGCCCATACAGAACCCCTGCTGCGGAGATGTGGCTGGGCCTAGAGCCACGGCTTAGCCTTGAACCTCAAATAGGTGGTGAGGACCACAGCCATCCGTCAGAATCCGAAGCCTCCTTGACCCTCTGGATACCCTGCACACAGACTGTGTGAGCTGCTGAGGCCACAGCCTCCATCTCAGACACCAGCCTGCTTCAGTCCTTGTTGGCTGGTGCCAAAGGAACGTGTGTTTACTCTAAACAATGAAAGTTGTCCAGAATACAGAGGGAAAGCAAGATACCATCATCCCAAACCCTACACCCAACAGTAGCACATAACAATCCCAGATATGGGCCAGGGATTGAGCTCAGTGGTTCTGTTGTCTGCTGGCAAGCAGAAGGTCGCAAGTTCAATCCCGGGTAACCACATATCACAGTGCCGGGTGTGGTGGCTCACGTATGTAAGACCAGCACTAGAGAGGCAGAGGCAGGAGGATTGCTATGAATTTAGGGCCCGCCTGGGCTTCATAGTGAGTTCAAGGCCAGCTTGAACTACAGTGAGACCCTGTCAAAAAACCAAACCAAAACAAAACCCAGATGTTTCTTAGTGAACACCAGACAGGCAGGCGGAGAAGAGCAAAGAGATGAATGACGGGAGTAACCATGTGTGACGAGGTGGCGCCACACAACGCGCTGTGTTCACAGCAAAAATGTGGATTTAATTTCCTCTCGTTAAACAAAAGGATTAATTAATTACAGAGCAAAATAAAAGATAGATAACAGGAATGAGGAAGACAGATTTTCAGCAATTAGGAAAGGGAACCTAGAGTTGGAAGGAGGAAAAAAAAGGAGTAGGGAGGGGAGGTAAAAAGAAGGAGGGTGTGCGCACGTGTACCAGTACCCCACGCGGAAGGAGATAATCATGCGCTGTCAGTAGAAACTGATAAAAATAAATTTAAAAGAAGAAAAAGGAGCAAACATGGAAGAACTGTTGTGTTTTCCTGTTTCCTGACCATCGGCAATGACACTATGAACTTATTTCTGAATCTAAGAAAATACACTGAACTCTAGATGGACAGTGTTCTTTTTTCCTTGGTGTATTTTTATTGTATATTGTCTCCGGGCTCTGCCCACCATTCTGGAAGATGAGAAACTTAATATTCCAGCTGAGTGAGCCCAGCGCTCCAGAATCCCAGGGTTGGCACGTGTTACATAAGGACAGAGACACATCCTGAGAGATATGTCTTAGTTTGTCACTGTGGGACACAGTGGGAGGTGCTCACACAGACTTCGGTGGCCACCATTGCAGGCCCAGGCCTGGAGCTCTGAGTGGTGAAAAATGGAGCCCATGAAATCAGATCAAGGACAAGAATAACAATATGAACCAGGTACTAGACAAGCAGGAGGTAAAGGACACTGCCGTGGGCTGGTGTAACTTGGGTTTCCAGTACAGCGAGCTGCAGTGATCACTGAGGAGAAGGAAGCCACTCTCAAAAATTGTGGACACAGGACATCGCGGGCTCTATCCAGCTGGCTTCTGGGTGTAGAGCGGACTTCCGGTGAGGAAGTAGGCATGGCCGGAAGAGGTTGTTTCAGTGGGCATGACCACTCCATGGGTCTCCTTAACAGAGAATTCTTCCTCACTGCAGTGTCTTGCTGCTGTCTGTCCTTACAGTGCTTCATGAAGCCCACCCAACTCCTCAACACAGGCTCATCAGTCCATGGCTTATATGGGGTGCAAACCTGCAGGCCACTTCCTGTCTTTGAGAACTGCACTGGCCCAGGAGCTATGTCAGAAGAGGATCCTTCATGGCAGGCCACCCCAAGCACGCCAGTATTCAACTCTAGTCCCCACTCCCCGAAAACTGGGTCCTGAAAACCATGAGCTTGGAGGAGTGTGTCCACACACAGAAGTACAGCACCAGGCCCCTGGAGGGGAGGGTCACATGGAATCTCACTCACTTGGGGTTCAGAGGCACTAGAGGTCATCGCCCTGGAGAGTCATTTCCTCATCCACTGTTGCTGAGCCTTTGCGGCTGATGCTGTGGCACTTTCTAGGCTGCTGTGTTGCTCACAGGGGCCCTGCTGGCCCGTCGGCACAGCTGCATGGCCTGGACCACACCTGGCTGTCCCATCGCCTGCGCCCAGACCAGGCCCTTCACAGGGGAGATGGAACCAGCACAGCCCCTGCCCCACTGCCTGCAAGGTTAAGCTCTGTCTCAGATAAGACAGTGTAATAAATTGATTCCCTTATCATTCCGGAAGCAGCTAATACATTCTCCAGAAGGAGCAGGAGCCTTGAAATTAGAGAGAAGCAAAGAAGGATAGAAGGGGGACAGGGTCAGAGATTTCCAGGGGATCTAGCACCCCAGGGTCCAAACAAAGCATTCACTGCATGCTGGGAGCCCCCAGATCTCCTTGGCCAGCAGAGGCCCCATCGTGAAGAGGACGCAAGAGGCCATTTGCATCCTGTGCCCCTTCTCACTCTGCCACCAGCATCTGCCCCAATCTGGAGGCAGGGCCCAGGGTGGGCCTGGGCGGGACTCCACTGTGTGCTGCTCTGTGCTTCCCAGTGGCAGGGCTGGGCAAGCACAGGTGGGTTTGAGGGGCAGACCAGTCCGAGGGAGGGAGCCCACACCCCAGGGCCTGGCAGCCGACCTTGCCCAGAGCTTATGCCCAGATCCACTCTGCACTGCCGCCTCCCAGCCCTCCTTGAACATCCACCTGGGCACCCCAGAAAGAAGCAGAGGGAACTGGCAGCCAGGCTGGTGGCAGCAGGGCCTGGCATGTTGGTCCTGTGTGAGGACATCGCCAAGCCTGGGCTCAGGAAGGATGTGGGCATCCGGAAATCTACAGTCCCTCAGTGCTTCCCAGACAGAGTGACCAGGCAGATGTGATGTCAGACAGAGGCAGGTGTATAGCCGAACAGGGGACTCGTGTAGGGAACAGCCAGGCTGGGCTTTGCTCGCTGGCTCTGCACCCCGATCCAGAGCTTCCAAACAGCCAGTGTGGACAGGAGAGGTGAGAAGGGGTCCTGAGCAGCGGCCGGCCATGGCCTCCTCCCTACCACACCCTCCTCTGCTCAGCTGGGCTCTCCCTCTGCACAGACGAGCCCAGCTTCAGCCTGGATTCCGCACCTGCCATACCCTGACAGCTGCTCCAGCCACAGCCTCTGTGCGCCAGCGTCCGGGGCCAGACAGCAGACAAGGAAGAGCGAGTTCTGCCCCGCCCTGGCGCTGCTGCTGGCTCCTGGGGCTCCTCACCACCCGTCCGTGCCGGCCCAGAGGCTGGACAGGGAAACTAGGCCTGGGACTCCCGGCCTCAGGACCCACACATGCGGGTCCCCTCGGGGCCCAGCTCAGTCTCTGTGGGGTCTGGACACCCACATGCCTCCTGCACGTGTCTGACTGAACCAGCTTCCTGAGGCGGGAGGACCACACACAAGAGGTGCAGGTATTTTCAATGAGACTCTTGGGCAAACACGAAAAGGCATTTGTCATCTCAGCGTGAGCAGGAGACCCACAATGCCCCACTTCCCTGACAGTCTGGGACCTTGGCTGTGCTGTGTGATGAGGGGCAGCGTGAGCTGAGTGTGAGTATGTGGGTGTGGGTAGCACAAACAGATGAACGAATGAATGAGTGAGTGAATGAACGGATGGATGGATGCATGACTACTCTGTTGGCCTCTGCAAACAAGGAGAGAAGCAGTTCCTCTGAGCAGGTCCCTGGAGGAGGTGACCTCCTAGTCTACCCAAGTGGAGCTGCCGTAGTCCTGGGGAGGGATCCCAGGACACAGACAAGGTCTTTCCAACTTGGGGCAGAACCTCTGGGGCCCCAGCTCCTGGGGCTTGCGGGGGAGACATCGAGGCAGCCCGAGCCCCACCCACAGCTGGGTGCCCTGTCCTGTGGCCCTGCTGGGGAGCAGCTTCCACAGGGTACAGTGGGGTAATTGCCCTTGGCACGGTGACCCACTCCATGCCAAGCTAACACGGGTATCTGGAGGAGACCCACCTGCCCAGGCATGCAGGGGACGCCAGGGCTGAGAGCAGATGGAAGAACAAGATGCTTGTGGATTCCAGCCACCATCTGGTCTCCATCGATGCCCATCTGATGGCGGGTCATTATTGTCTTTCTAGCCTCATTAAGGACGTGCTATTTTTCCCCCGGTGCATGCCATTTCTGGGTTTGAGGTGGGACCCGTGGAGACTCTAGTGTCTTATCTCCAACACTTGCAATTCACAAGCCTCCCTGGCCTGCTCGCGGCAGCGTGGCCTCCAGCCCACACTGCCTTCTCTTTAGCCGCTGATTAATGAGCTCCCTTCTTTGTGGGCTCTGCAGCCTTGGGCTCTGTGTCTAGGGCGATCGTTCACCATTGGCTTCCGTTTGTCACGCTGGACTCTGCAAACTTCTGGAAGACTCCGCTTTTCATGCTACACTTCACAAGTCGCTGCCAAATTAATCCCTGTCTTTTTATTTTAAATTCCATTAGGTGGGAAAGGACAGGATGGATAGCTGCCTCTTCGGCTCAGGGAGGTCAAGCCAAAGACATGGCTTCTCTTCTGCTTCGGTGGACACTTTCTGAGGCCGGGGGCTCCCAGGAAAGGAAAAATTGTGTCAAGATGGGGGACGAGTTTGGTCCAAACCATCTGTTAGAGGCCTCAACACTGGGCCCACGGGAGAATGCAGAGGGAATGTGTTATTTTTAAAAGAACTATTTAAGAGGAGAAAGCTATGTTTTTCCTAATTGCAGGTGAAAACAGAGACCCAGACAGGAGCGACTATACGTGTGAAATCCCCCTGGCTGTATAATTTTAATAATAGAAGCAGCATTTGCACAATTATCCGATGGCTTTTATGAGGCACCCAGAGCTCCAGGGCTGAACAGTGCCCAGGATGGCAGCTGGGTGGCCGTGGTGGGCTCTGAGGACCGTCCTTCCAGCTCTGGGTGCCTTTCGTATATTAATGTTGTTTTAATTGTGGCAAGATGCACATAGTACACAATCATAGCCTGCTCCCCACTTTTAAGTGTGCAGTGCAGGGGCATTGCACACATTCAGCTCAGAAACCTTCCCGTCTTGTGTATTAGGCTCTCAACAGGCAGAGAACCAACACGAACATACTTATGTTGCACAAGGGGTTATGAAGTGGATCACAGGATGGGAGGCGGAGGGGTCCCAGGGCCGACTGTTGGCTGAGAGGTGAGGCATCCCAAGTGGGGGCCTACGCCCCTGAGAGCCAGAGAAGCGACGGCAGAAGACGGTCCAGGGCCTGGAGCTGGCGGCAGTCAGCTCGTGAGCGCGTGGTGGGAGGCCAATGAGTGTATGTTGGAAGCTGCTGGACCTGGAGACCAACTCCCAAGGAGCTGGTGAAGACCAGAGTTCCTCCACGCTACAAGCCCATAGGTTGACGCCCTCCACGTCTGGAGTGGGTCCTCCCCCGTCATTGGTGGCCTGCACGTCAATCATCTGCAGACACACCCAGAACTTTCTAGTCTGCTGATGCTCTTATTCAAGTCAAAGGGTCAATGAATGATCACATCTCGGAAAACCGAAACTCTGTACCTGTGAAATAGCTCACGCCTCACCGCCTCCTATCCCAGTGCCCTCTATTCAGCTTGCTTTCTGTACGAATTCCACTACTCTTTGAACTTACAACACATGCAATTGTGCAGTGTGTATCCTGTAATAAATGACTGGCTGTGTCATTTAGCGTCACGTCTTCAGGAGCAGCCCTGAGCCACATGTGTCAGAGCCCCCTGCCTCCAAGGCTGCACAGCCGGCCATCGTGTGGCTGCCTTCACCGCGTTTGTGCGTCAGTCTCTAGGTGGACACTTGGGCTTCTGTGAGGAGCCACACTGCAGGAACACCAGGGTACAAGTGGCAGCCGGAGTCCCTGGGTCTAATGACCCGGAAGTAGAACTGCTGGATCCCACGGCAACTCAGTTGAACTTCCGGGGGAACCTGTATTCTGCCTGGGTTTCTCCAGTGTGTTTGTGTTGCAGTGGAGTTAAGCAAAGCCCAGGAGCAGGGCAGTGCCCAGCACAGATCCACACGGAGGGGGTTGCAGAGCCGCCCAGGGCACCAGCCAAAAGCCAGGAAGAGGACTGCCACAGGCAGGACCCAGCTCTCCCAGACCGCATCTCGGGGCCATGCTCCATTCCCCAGGCTTACTGCGTCCTGCTCACCCCGCCCAGCGAAGCATCTGGGGAGCTCCTCCTGCCCCTCCTCCGCCTGCCGGTGTGTCTGTCATGCCCTGGCTGTCCCCGTCTGAGCTCCACTCTGGATGCTCCCAGCAGAGCCAGATGCAGCCCCACATCTCACCGTCGCATAGTCCCCTGGGCTTTGCCTGACACGGGGGGCCCTCCCGTAGGGGACACAGCCTCTCCTGCTTCTCCTGTCTTTGGGCCTTGCTCAGCCACTGGGAGCTGCCAGCGGGGAGCTTGGTGCAGGAAGATGCCCACTGGGCTGATGGGCTTTGTTCCTTTCCTGGCCTGTTCATCCCAGTGCCAGTGCTGGAAGCGCCCTGTACTCAGCAGGCTGTAGTTCATGGACTAACGGGCAGCAGCTGATGAGGGCATCGGGGCCTCTGGAATAGAGTCCAGTTGGATCTCTGTGAATACGTCTGTGAATATGCTGTACACATCGTGCCCTGCGGAGCCCTTCTCCTGGCAGAGTCCATACTGCCTGTGTTCCGGGTCCACATGGCCAAACAGACAGCTTCGCCAGCACAGGCGGAACAAGAGGTGCACGCATGGCTCTTGGAAGGAGAAGTAGAGCAGGTGGCCTGGGCAGCAGGGCCTGCCACCGGGACAGGGTCTGGGTGGGCCTGAAGCAGCTTTGGCACACCTGCCCCGCCCCCTCCAGGGCAGCACAGGTGCCCCTGGGTATGTGGCCCTTCTGAGCAACCTGCGCAGACACAGACCCGCTGGGCTCACAGCCAGGGGCTGAATGTGCAGTTTCCAGGAGCCTGGGTCCCACTTCTGTCAGTGTATCGTTGGGTTGTCAACAATCGTTTGGCGTGGTTCAGGTGCCTTGGTGGGCGGGAGCAGGGGCAGAGGACAGGATGGAGTCACTGGGACGCTTGTGCCTGGGCTCAGATGCCAGCAGGACCCGTGGAAGGTGCGGGGCGCTGGCTCCACACGGGCCTTGTCCGGTTCCAGCCCGGAGACAGAGACAAGCCGGGGCAGATAGGGCCCCATTCCCCACTCCTTCCCTGCGCAGATCCTCAAGGAGTGCTTGACTTCTTGTTTTCATTTCTCTCTCTGGCAGCCGAGGCCACTTTGCAGTAAGATTGTCCTGAGGCTTAGTGGAGATCGCACCAGGTGCTCAGGAAGTGGTGAGCTGCGCTCTCTGTATGTCAGGCAATATTATTTCTGAATCAGCTTCAAGACACCACTTGAAGAAATATTGGAAAATTGATTTTCTCTCCCATTGTCTTAACCAAGTATCTCCTGGCCCCCGTCTCGCCTGTGCCATCATCGCTCTCTGTGGGGTCATCCACACAGAGCCCCACGGTCCCAACTAGGAGGGCTTCGAAGATGAGCAGCGGTAGTGTGATGGGGGGGGTGCCACCGTGCAGAAGGTGCCAGGCACCTCCTCCCTCACACCCAGCCACCCTCACCCCCTGGCTACCAGCCAGGGCTTCCAGCTCCTCCAAAGATGAAGGGATCTCCTGGCATCCCAGGGAGGCCAAGGAAGGCCTGGACATGCCCTGTGGCCCCAAGGCTGGCACTCAGTTCCTCTCACTCTGCCCACCCCGGACCCTCGAGGTCAGTGTGCCCTGGGCTGCCTGTGCTCCAGCCCCAGTGCCCGTGATCACCACAGGTGGGCAGCAGGCTCCACAGGCCTCGCTCAGTTCCGCCCAATGCGCATTGGAGACTCTGAGACTCTCCTAGTGCCCTTTCCTCCCAGAAAATGGTGTAGGTCATTTTATTCTCCTTCCTTCAAAGTGGTGAGAAAGGACACGCTACATGCCATCTACTGCCTGGCACCTCAGAGGCTCAGGAACATCCACGCTGCCACACAGCTAACTGCTGTCAGCGGCAGATCCAGGTGTCATCCGCAGACCCAGTTGCAGCCCTGTCCCATTAGTCACAAGCTTCCCAGCCCCAGACGCCTCTGCCCCTGGATGTGCTATTCTGACATACCTGGAATGTGGAGAGTGAGGATCTGCACAGCACTGGTCTTGTGATGGGCTCATCTCTTCCAGCACAACATTTTAATAGTCAGAATCATCATTTTCCAAGCTAAGTTAAATTCCACACCATGGCTGGACAGTATTCATTTATACATACGTGGCCACACTGTATCCTCTCCACCCTGGCCCCATCACCACTGTGGCCACTAGCTGCCCACCGCTGGCCATGTCCAGAGTCCCTGGTCTGGGAAGACCAGCAGCGGTGTCCCCTGGCAAGGAAGGCCATGGAGGTAGCTACACACCAGAGCCACACTGGCGCCGTGTTCCTGGGTCCTGGGACCTATGAGGAGCCCACACCTGGGTAAGGTCTCTTCACAGGCTAGAGCCGAGCCTAGGGCTCTGTCCATGGTGCTGACCACCCAGGTCCTGGGGAGAGCGGCAGAGCGAGAGGGAGACACTGAAATATGCAGGGCCAGACTCTGGCTTGCTACCTCCTCAAACCCACCCAAGACCCAGCTTCTTCCCATTATCTGAGAGTGAGCAGGCTGGTGGTGGGTGGCACTGGCAACAGCATAGCAGTATGAATGCCCGTGATGCCCTTAAATTGTGCATTCCCCACTAAAGTGGTACATTTTACATACATTTCACCACAGTAAACCTCTTTTAGACTTACTTCCCTCCCAGCCGCCTGAGAAACCCTCAGCTTGGGGAGCATCTAGTGCAGCTGTTAGAAATGCCCTGTCCCCTTTCTTAACTGGCACCGGGCAGGCTGCTGGACCATCAGTGACCCTGGGACAGAGGCCCAGGCCTACTCCATGAAGTCTCTAGTCCTTCACATGCATCTGGTCCCTTGCAAGCACTGCCAAGGGGAGGGACTCCATAACCCCATTACCACCCTGTCCCCAGAATGTGGCTTTTCTGGTCCCCAAACCCAGATTCAAGTTAGGTACAGAGGTACAGATAGAGCAGTCAGACTCAGGCTCAAGTGTGGTCCATGCAGGGGTCAGGGACCACCCAGGATGGAACAAGGCCCCCTGGGGGATCCAAAGCCCCGCAGAGGCTCCCAACCCCAAAGGGCTCTGGGAGTGTGCTCAAACTTGGAACAAGTTGCTGAGTCCAGCCTGAGATCGTTGAGTTTCTCTGCTCCTTCTCCCCAGGGCTCAGTCTGCAGACAGCTCAGGGCAGGTGCTCCGTGCTGAACAAACAGCATTCCTCACAGCACTCCTGCAGCTGGGCCTCTCCAGGCCAGGCAGGGGACGAACTCCATCTGCGAGGCCCAGAAAGGATGCGCAGCAGTGAGCTGTTCCTTTCCTCGACCCCACACTACAAGCTAAACATAAATGCAGAGGCGATTTTCATAAATTCTTTATGCTATTTACTTAGAGCCTGTGTTTATTAAACTGGTTGGCTTCCAAAAACGCTGTATAGGTTTTTCTTTCAAAAAAGTAAGTTTTAGTTCTCCAACCCACTATGAATTAAAAATGGGTCTTTGAGGCCCTCCGCAGATTTTACCCCACCCTTTAGACTTACATAAGGCATAGAAATAGACAGTATCCATCAGCAAGTCATACACAAACACACACACAGAGCGCTGGAAATGGCAGAAGCTGCGTGTTTTCTTACATGAGCCTTCTCCCTGGTCTGTCTTTTTCTCTTTCTTTGCTACAGTATTTTAGACCTCCTTTCAAGTCCTTGCATGCTGGGATGAGAAAGCCTTAGAAGAACCCTCAGAACAGCTTTCAAGTTCTTGAAGCCCACTCCTATGCAAGTTCATCCTTGTCTGGGGGCAACTGAGCAGGAAATAAAGGACTTTCTCTGCAGATTCTGAGAGCCTCGTGCCTTGTCCAGGACACAGAGCCACAGGACAGCCACAACAGCTCAGAGGTCACTCCCCTGCTCCCTGTCCCCTTCTCTGCACTGAGCTGCAGGTCCTGTCACGGGGGGAACCAAGGCTTCCGGGACCAGGAACATCGGAAACTCAGGGTGCGTGAGTCCCTGGAGCCAAGGTGCCCAGCGCACTGCTCTTGAGCTCAGTGCCCAGAATCGGGGGCAGGGCCACGGTTTGATTACATTTCTGCTTTCCAAAAACGTGCTTCTCTATCTTTATTCTAGGTATCCATGTGTGGTACCGCCAAGGAGACCTTATAATCAGGAACAGCTACGCAATTTGCTAGGCCAGTAAAAAAAAAATGTGACTACGATGTTCTTTGCTCAAGACTTAGGAAAAAGTGCTGATAGTAATCCTGAAGTATAAAACTCTTCCCTTTGAGAGTATTTTTGTAACTGCTAAAGTGAAACAGGGATCGCAGCGATGTATGAGCAGTAACAAACTTATAGATTGCAAAATGATATTTTTGGAGATATAAATTCCTGGAAGATAATAAATAATATTTTATTAACATAACATCTCAGTTGATCATAAAATCTTTCTGACTGCAAATTTATTTATTGGGTCATCAAAATCTATACTTTCAACAAGTCCATTTTTCATCGATATAATTGAAAATGATGTCAGTTGCTCCTGCAAATGCAAGTTTGCAAATAATTTTTTGCTATTTTTGCTCTGGGGAGGATCTTCTTGCTGATACAACATTGTTGGGGCCATTGAGATTATTTACAAGCTGTAGTCATGTTGGGATACATTTCTCAAAAGTAATTTTGAAATGTCAGTGTGAACACGTCTATGTGGGACAGTCCTTGTGCAATCATTTTTCTCACAAGATAGAATTCTTTGAACAAGTAAGTCTCAGGTAAATCTGAAGTTAATTTCAAATGTAACTTCCACAGCAGCAGTTGGTGCTTCCTTTGACCCATCCTGTAATGTACAGAGTCCCACAAGCCACCACCCAAAATGGCACATACAACTCAAATGGACATTTCTGTTTTCCAGTGTGATCTTTAACCATTAGGAAAACTTACCTTTAAAATCATCTTTCTTTTCACCATTAGATCACCTGAAACTCCCTTTCAGATCATGTTTTTCTTCCTTCTACAAAGATGCCACATTTCCCTTTCATTTCGAAGCCTGTGGTACATGCCACATAAGAGCAGCTTTCAAAAGTATGGAGTCTAAACTGTGGGATGAGTCCAAGCAGCTCTCTGATGTGCTTATTGGGGAATGCACCTGTCACCTCACAGAGTCTGACTTTCTCAGTGCTAGAACAAAATATTTAGCACTCAGAGGTAAAGTAGAAGTTTCCTTGGGGTATAGTTTACAGAGGCTTCAGTCCGTCGTTGGCTGGCTCCAAGCAAGGTGGCATGGCAGGTGTTAACATGCGGGTCCATATGGTTTCCATCCTGGGGAAATGCACAACAGTAGCGATGGACAGAGTCGTGGTGATCAGTCCTTGGACAGACACGGGGTGACCAGCGCCTGGGAGATTAAACTGCGGCATCAAATTCAAAGAACTGAGTGGAGATTGTAAGTCATGTATCTGTTGACCTTGACCTTCACCTAGGGGCCACACACTCTTGGGTTAATATTTTCTCATCTAGCAATCAGCCCCCGGACAGGTGTGACTGGGACAAGGATCAGAGGCAGAATATTCTGGAAATAACTGGGGGGTGGTGACCAGCTGGTCTCAGGCAGGTGAAACCAACAGGAAGTTGGCTTTGTAGTGAGGATGCGAGGTAGACCACCCTCTCCTTTGTACCCAGGACATCACTAACACATCACTAAGTCAGCTGCCCAAAGGCAGGAGGCAGGCGGACCCAGGCAGCCTCCTCTGCTGGGTTTCCCCCCGTCACATTCTGACATGCGAGTAGGACGGCTGCCATGGAGCAGCCCCTGGGAGACTTGACCACACAACCTACCCCAGCTGGGTCTCCTAAAGGACAGGCCTGTGCTTCCTCATGCTCTGGAGACACCGAGCCAGGATCAGGTGTGGCAGGATCTCACTCCAGACTCCTCAGGGGAGGGTTTTCCTAGAGCACCGGTCGCCTTAGTGTCTTTCTCACTGTATGAGCACACAGACCGTGGGGTTTGGGCTCTGCACAGCATGGCCTCTGTCTGACACAGCCACAGCGTTCAAGGTTCTCTCTCCAGGATGGCCACATTCTGAGGTACAGGGTTGGATATTGCAACCTGTGAATATAACACATTGCAACCCGTAGCTGTCCCCATTCTAATAGACTAAGTATTGCCCACACAATAATTTCCATCAGCCATGAATGTGGGAAGTCTTTGGAGTTAGGTTAAAGATCTCAGAATGATATCACCTGGGACCACCCAGGGGCTGTCAATCCAATGACACACACCCTTAGGTGACACACAGAGCAGAGGGCAGGTGAAGACAGAAGCAGAGATTCTACTGGTGCAGCCATAAGCCAAGGACACCTGGAGCCACCAGGACTGGGACAGGCAGAAGGACCCATTTCCTGGAGCCTGCAGAGAGAGCAGGGTCCACAGCCCCTTGGTCTCAGAGCAGGGAGAGAATTGTGCCCTGGTGAAGCCAGCGCTGCGAGGCCCACAGGACACAGACCTCGGATTCCCTGACAGGTGCCTGGTGCGAGAGCTCAGCGTGCGCTCGGGAAGCTGACGTGGGGAAGGAGACCTCCGGTAGAGCAAAGTCGCGTCCCAGCGGGCTGCAGCTTGCCTGGGAGCAGATCCCCTTTTAACAGGCCCAGTGCTGGCCCTCACCTGCCCCCGAAGCCAGGGAAGGTCTCTGGTTCGACTGTGCCTGAGAGGCCCCCTCAGCTCCGGCCCACAAGCACGTCAAGGCTCCCTTCCCAGTAACGTGTCCATGATCCCCCCACCCCGGCCTTGAGATGAACCCTTTGGGTTTCCAACTTAGGACTGCACGTCTCACTGCCCTTATGTCATTCTTCAGAGACCTTCTGTCCTTCTCCCATAGGTGACTGCTGTCAGGTTTCACATCACCGAACGGCCTCGGAAAGAGAGCTTTCACTTGGCACCGTTGTTACCCCTGCTAGAGATTTTGGAAACAGAGTTCTTGGTGGGTGACACTCCAAGTGGGCAGAGGGCTCCGGGCACATAGGGAAGGAGTGACGGGTCCCCCAGGAGAGTCCTCTGGAGGGAAATTGCATTCATCCGTGTGGGGTCAGAGGCACTCAGCTGGCAGTGCCGCAGGACAGAGCTGCCTGCGGAGCTGACAGGGCTGGTGAATTTGAATTTATGAAAACCAAAGCAGAGAAATGCTGTGGAAACAGCCTCTATTTTGAGAACTGGTGTTGCAAACCCTTTTGCAAAGCAGATAATGGCCTTCCCAACTCCTCACCCGCTAAGCCAAGTTTTCACATGTGGGCCTCGATTTGGCTGCGAACTGAAGCGCATGCGTGTGTGTGCAAGGCAGGGCCAGGTCCTCTCCTGGCCGCGCAGCCAGCGGCCCTCCTCACCCTCACAAGAGAAGCTCTCCGCCTTCTGTTGGGCTAGGTCTACTGGGGACAGAAGCCAGCCCCGGGCACAGCTGTCCTGCCCACCTTCCCATTCCACTCCTGGGATCTCTTGTGCCGGGAGGCATCACCTGTCTGCACCACTCCTGCCAGCCCTCCACAGGTCCGTCTCCCCAAGGTGCCCGTGTATGCCCATCTCCAGGGTCCTCGGTGAAGCCCCGCCCCCAGCCGGACGCTTCCTACACCACTCACTACTTACCAGGTGGCCTTCTGCCCCCGTCCCGTCCTGCCTGAGACCACATGGGGCCCCCCATGGCCATGGAGTCAGGTCACTGGGACACAGGGACCCTCAGCACCGGCACATCCTCCTCCTGCCATGCAGCCCCGCCTGCCAAGCCCGGCCTCCTCGGAGTCGGCACGCCCAGGGCACCATCCCACCTCACAACCCTCTCGGCCCTCACTCCCTTCTAGAACATTCTCAGCCAATTCCCCATGCTTAGTTTTGGCCTAAGTGCTGCCGACTTCACAAAGTTTTCTGTGATCCTCTCATACACGAGAGCAGCTGCATGTATGTACACATATGCACACACAATATGCATGCATGTATAAGCACATATGCACACCCTAAATACATATGGCCTCACACACACGCTCATGTACAAACAGGCTGGCCTTCTCACACAGTCACACACATACATGTACACACACCGGCACATGTGTGCCTTTGGGACACCCCAGGGGTAGCCCAACTTTTTCCCCCTGAAGTGCTACCCCCGTCTCCATAGTGTCCCCTGCCCACTCTCGGTGCTCATCTTCAATCCTGGGAGACCACAAGGTGCTCCCCATATGACCCGCCAACTTGGAAGCCCACCCACCTTCTAGCCTAGGCCAGCCATGGAAGGCAGAGTCACAGGTAACCTGTGACCACAGTTCCCTGACAGGTCCTGGGAGAACAGCTCAGCGCGGCCTGCTGGGAGCCCCGGAGGACAAGAAGCATGAAAGGGAGGAAGAGGTCGCTGCAGCAGTGCAGTAAGTGCCAAACAACTGCGTGAAGGGTTTGAAGCTGGGAGAAGCTTCCAGAGAGCCAGCTGGCCGCCGCTTTCTCTGGTTCTGCCAGGCCAGCCAGCAGCCTTCCCAGCCAGGGGTGACCATGGGGACACTCCCACCCACACTGCCACACATGCTCCCTGGGCACCATTGGTCTGGGCAGAGCCAGCTGAGCGAGAGACAGGCTGAAGAAGCCTCAGCGGTAAAACTCGACTTGGGGAGCCGCTGTCTGAGAAGCAAACCCTCCACAATTAGGGACATCCTGGGGGAGAATTCCGTGCTAAAGATCAAATCTCCTTGCAAGTAAAATTTCAAAGACCTTAAGGCCCAAAAGGATCAGCGCCCCCTCGCCGATCTTAATAAACAGTCAAAGACTCCTAATCCATCGCATCTTTTACCACTAATCTTCGTTGTGTTGCTCCTGACTCTGGCTCCCGCCCCAGCACGGCACGCCTGGGGCTGTGTGTCGCCCAGAAGTGGCATTAGCCCAGTCAAGTGTCTCCTCAGCTTCGTGTTCAGAGGCCCTTATGGGCCCAGGATGATGCAGCCCTGCAGGAACCCCAGGCTGAAGATAAGCCTCAAACTGGTCCCAAGGGCCGACACCAGGCAGAGTGGTCTCGAGAGCCCTAGGCACATCCAGAGGGGGAGCTGGAGGGAAAAGCCTTCTCAGTGGCTCAGGTTTGGGAGAGCTCAGCCAGGCAGTGCCACACGTGCCCTCTGTGGCAGAAGGGGGAGCTCACAGTGCCGCTGTCTGTCCCTAGAGGGGCCTCCACGAGGGAAATGTGCCCCTGTGTGCAGAGTTCTCCATGCCAGGTGGCTCTACATGGTGACTACCCCACCTCCACAGCAGCTGGTACCCCTCCAGTGCCCCTGGTGCTTCCAGCACCCCCTGCTGTGGAACTCCCAGGCATAAAGACCTGTTTGCAGGTACCTGCTTCTGCAGGGGGAGACCATCAGGTTTGGGACCAGTTTGGGAAAATCAAATCCGGGGCCAGGCTCTTGGTCTCTGTACAAGTGGGTCCTGGAGCTGCCCCCCTGCCTGCCAGGTGAGAACCTAAGGAGAGCTCCCAATCTCAGTGACTCTTGCTCACCTACCTTCCCTGAGTCATCGCTGGAGCCAGCTCCTCACCAGGGAGTCCTGCAAGGAGGGCATAGGCAGGGGTCACCTGTGACAAGGGGCCACAGTACACAACATGGGCACATCACATGCCACACTGCCTAGGCCTGTAGAGGGGCCCCACATGACCAGCCATACCCACAGGGCACTGGGCACTCTGTGCCACATATACACGCAGAGGACATGTCACACACTATAATATCACACACAGAGTATACACATAGCACACACTACAATACACATACATAGACATAACACACGACTCACACCAGATACCACACATAGATACCATCCTCCCCCAGGTGACCTTGGGGACCCTGGACCCAAAGCCCCACATGGACACCTGAGGAGCTCTGCAAGGAGAAGGTCCTTGCCACACTTCTCAGGAGACATAGGTACAATGTGGATCTTGGGACAAGTGGCTCAGTCTCACCCCACCTGGCCACTATCCCTCCATGACAGGGTGACAGCCCACAAACCAGGCCACTTTGCACCAGGTCTGGCTGGAGCCCAGCAAGCTAGGGCTGGGGTCGCCGGCAGCAGCCTGCTCCACCTGCATGGCCGTCCCCGTCTCCTCCCAGACGCCCTCCTGACCCTCTGCCTGGGTGACTCCTCCCTGAGTCATTGCCTCCACCTGTCCCAGCCCCACCCTAGGTGACAGGTGACATGTGAGGAATGAGTTGTCATCCTGAAGTTCAGCTCTGCAGACCGAGCCAGCGCCTGTGTCTCTAACCCTGGCTGGAGCCGTGGCCTCTGCGCCCTCCGGCTGCACTGCAGGTGAGGGGCTGAGATGACTCAGGTCATGCCTGTGATCAAGCACACCTGGAGGTAGAAAGAGAGCTTTGCTGCCAAAATGCTGAGCCTGAGGGGCTCAGGCAGCAGGGCAGGGACACTGATGGCCTCGGGAAGCAGCCCTGGGAAAAGGATCCAGCTCAGGGAGAGTGAGCTGAAGCAACCAGAGAAAACAAAGACCCTGTGTGGATCAGCCCCGCCTCTTCCGGTGATCTCCTGACTTCTGGTCAGCGTCCTGGGGAGGAACACACAGGACGGGGTCAGCCTGCGCCTCCGTCCTGAAGCCCTGGCTCCTGCTGACACCCACACCCTTCCTCAGGGTGCACAAGTAGCTGTTCCTGCAGGGGAACATCCGAGGGACCTGACCTTCCAGGGAGACAAGTGGAGCTGGGTCTCACTCCCGCAGAGGCTGAGGCACACGGGGTTGTCAGGACATGAGGGGACAGAGACATCCACAGTGCCAGGCCCAGGGCCGGAGTCAGGACACAGGTCCTGCCCACCGTGTGTCCTCTGGCTTTTCTCTCCCAACCTCGCCCGGTCCTTCTACACTGGGACAAATCCAGCCCTCTATCACTACCCAGGGGACTCTGGCCAGCAGATGTCCCTACCATGCAGGGTCTTGCAGTCCTGTGACCTCCAAAGTGGCTCCAGAGTGCTGTGGGCTTATCAGTCCCATCCCTAGGATGAAGCCTACTTGGTCAGGAGGTGTGATCTGTTTGAAGATTCATTGCCTTCTGCTTCCCAGTATCTTCGTAGGATTTTGGCATCTGTATTCATTCAGGAGACTGGCTTGTATAGATACTGATCTGGTTTTGGAGTCAGAGTAACGTTAGCATTCCGGAAGGACTGTGGGAGTATATCTTCACTATTGATGTGAGAACTTCCTTGAAGTTTCTGTAGAATCCAGCAGTGACCCTTTCCAGAGCTGACCTTTGCTTAGTTGGTAGGTTAATTATCACTACTTTCATGTCATTATCTGTTTCATTGGGTTATTCAAAGATTTTAGATCTTCCTGGTTCAACTTTAGTCATTTAGATGTGTTAGGAACCTATCTGTATCTTTTGAATTCTCCAACTTATTGATGTACAATTTTGTAAAATAATTGCTGTTTTTTTTAAAATTGCAGCAGTATCAGTTGTAAGTTCACTTTTTTCATTTCAAATTGCATTGATCTGGGTATTTTCTCTCCTTTTTTGGTTCCTTGGCTAACAGTTGGTCTATTTTGTTTATTTTTCAAAGAGCCAAATCTTTGATCCATTAATTATTCAGGATTGTTTTTGTCACAATTTCATCAATTTCCTCTCTGATCATTATAATTTTCTTACTCACATTAGCTTTGGGTTTAGATTGTTTTTATTGTTCTCAGACCTTGAGGTGCATCGTCAGGTTTTGTATTTGGACTGACTGCTTTCTGTTGTGAGTATTCACAACTATAACCTTCCCTCTTAGGACTGCTCTTGATCTATCCCAGAAGTTCTGGTTTGTTTTGCTCCTCCAGGTCCTTCAACCATCTGCCTTGGAGCCAGTTGACCAGGGACCAAAGCTTCTAAAAGCATAGTCCAGAATAAGCCTACTGTGGCTCCTATCTAGATGTCCCCCAAAGTCTCATGCTCATAGATACGGCTCTTGGGAATGACTAGATCATGTGTGTGATACTGGGTCTGCTCACTGGTTGGTTTAACGTAGCTCTGAGTATGAGTGATGGTGTTACTGAATAGGAAAGACTCACCTGGTTGTGAGTGGTACCAACCATAGTTGCATTTAGCCTGTAGCCTGGATAGAATTAAAATGGAAAGAAGAAAGGCATTGTTCTGCCTTCCGTCTGTCTGCCTTCTCCACTAGGAAGCCCCTGTGCATGCATCCCTGCCTTGGAGCCTCTGATATTGATGCAACTTTAAAATTATGAGCCAAAATATCCCCTCCTTATTATATCTATGGATGTTGGTTGCTATGTCTCATCAATGAGGGGGTAACTGAGACAAGGCCTCTCGTCCTCCAAGGTGGGGATGCCAGGTCCTTGTCTCAGCGATGACACCTCAACTGTGGTGAAGCTGGGAGCCCCACGTCCCCTCTCCTCACCCTCCTTGTCTGGGATGTGAAGTGGCAGGGGTCTCTGTCCTGAGGGCCGATAGGAGGATCCAGTGAGATGCTGGTGGGGGGTTGGACACTGGCTGGCACACGGGGGCACCAACTGTTCCTCTTGGTGTCACCACGGTGCTCTTGCCACCCCTGCCCCACCCCTGTGGTGGCCTCATGTAGCCACCTGTCCAGTCACAGAGTCCGAAGGCACCTGTGCCCTCCAGGACCAGAGCAGTACCAGAGCCCATTAGCAGAATTCTGAGGTAGCCGAGGTCAGCACCTCGGCCAGCGCCTGGACGTCCCAGGAGCTTCCGGCTGGCTGGTTTTGAGATCCCAGGTCTTGCGCCCCAGCACTGCCTGCCTCACAGACTGCCACCCTCCCACGGCTGAGTCCAGCCTGGCCCCAGGAAGGAGGCCTGTCCTCTAAGGGGAAGGGTGTCACCAAGTCAGGAGCTGGGTAGGATCTCAGTGTGGCGGCTCAAGTGCATTCCCTTGGAGACGTCCCAGCTAGGTCCGTGTCCACTTACGGCAGAGCTTTCTAAGCGTCTTCCTGAGTCACATCTCTGGATCTGGCTCCTGGCTTCACACGTTCTGCCGCAGCGAGGCCCACCTGCTTTTGCGTGTCTTCCTTTCCCTCCATCTCTTCCCTCTCAGGGCACGGCACACACGCCGCCTGCCGGCTGTGATGACAGGTGAACGAATGGCCAGGCTGGGGAAGGCAAGGGTCACAGCCCACTCTAAATGAGAAAAACGGGACTCAGAAAGGGTCACCTTAAAGGTCAAGGAAACACCCTAGTGACTAGAGGAAGTCATCAGACACCATCCTCCTGTTGAGGACCGAGGCCAGAGGACACAATGCAAAACCAGCCAAGAGGAAAGAGGGCTGTCCTCAGATGAGGCCTTGCAAGGGCAGCAAAGGGTGGGGTCTTCTAGGGCTTTCTGTGGATTTGGCCAGATCCACCGAGGAACGGGGCAGATTATGGCTTCCACTACCCTCCCCCCACACACACACCCCAGAACTGCCTCTGTAAAGCTAAAGGAAGAATAGGCATTTTTCTCCCAGAAATAGGTCTCTTCTCTTCCAGAGCCACTTGTACTGAAGCCATCAGGGCTGACAATGAGCTAGATGGGTGCACTGTCTTCCTGAGCACGGACGTCGCTTCCCGGTGACAGCCGCCTGCCGTCACGGCCCGAAGCTCTCCTTGGAAGCAACCCCTGCGAGGAGGCTCCTGGCCCCCGCCCACCCGCTTCCTTCCTGTGATGGAATGCACAGTTCATTAAGATCTTTGGTCGTGGCAGAAATGTTACAGGGGAAGAAAAAGCTGTTGACAATTTTATTTTTAAAAGTACCTAAGAATAGAGGGCGCATTGTAAAAATAGCAAGCCAGGAGCAGGGTAGAGCTCAAGGCCAAGTTTGCTTCCTCAAAGTCTGAGCGTGGCTTCCAAAACGGATGGGAAGAAAGACCGGGTGTCAACTTTCCCTGCACACACATGGAGGAGTCGGGTCAGGAGCAGAAGGCACCCAGGGTCTGTGTGGGGCACCTCTGCACTGACTGTCCCTGTGTCATCCAGCCCATGGCTTTGAGTTAAGAAACAGACAGAGTAGAGGTCACAACACTAGCAATAGCAGGTGCAGCCTGAGGGGCCAGAGGTCGGCTGGGGTCCTAAAATCTGTGCCCCAAGTCTGGCTTCCTTGTGTCTTGGTGGCCACGACCTGCAGCTCCTGATCCAGCAGCTTCTCACAACAGGAGCTCCAAGGCCAGAATCCCAGGTGAGCGTCCCAGCTGAGCCTCGCAGCTCTCGGAGAGTGGGTGGGGCAGAGCAAGGCTGGACGGGGGTGAAGACAGGGACATCCTGGATGAGGCAAGGGACAGTTCTGTGTGCCCAAGTCCTGGGCTGTCTGCAGAGGACATCCCACAGAATCAATAGTCTTTCGATCGATGGTCCGTTCTCTCCATTTCTTCCCTGAGCTCTGGTCCTGGAGCCTCTGGGGCACCTGGGCTGCCTGGGGGAGCAGAGGTCGCATCTAACAAGTGCCAGATTGTGCCGCAGGAGCCAGACCCTGGGCCTGGAGCCCCGTCACCCCGAGGCAGAGGAGCCTCTGGGTCCCCAGGCTCTGCGCTCTGGATGGGTTGAGGCCACGGCCGTGAAACGCTCCCCTGCGGCCGCTCCGTGGGAGTCACGCCTCCCGCTCTGCGCCCTCACTTCGTGCAGTGAGGAGAAGTTGAAGCACCCAGCAGTTTTGTAACTTGCCCGAGGTCACCCGCTAAACATCAAGGTCAGGCTTGCAGCCCAGCGTTCTTCTGTGCCATCCACACTCAGAGTTCCAAGTCCAGGGAGTTGGCAGCAGCGGACGGTAGCACTGAGCTCCTCCTGCTGTGTCTGTGTCGCGCCTTCCCGCGTGCCCAGCCCATGCCACGACACCCTGGAACGGGTCTTCAGGCACCGTGGCTGGAAGAGCGGACCCAGCCCTGGCCTAGAAGCGCTGACACCTCCCAGGTGGGGTCACCTCTGTGGGCCAGATCCTCCCCTCGCGGCCAAACCCCACAGGAAATGGCTCTCGGGGGTCCTGGCAGGCAAAGTGGGCCCTAAGCCAGCTGGCACCGCCGCATGTCTGGAGGACATGTGGGCACTGTAGTGGGGGACAGGGCAGCTGGTGGGGCAGATGGAATGGGCAGAGCAAAGCAGGGGAGTGTCCGAGTCGCCTGTGGCACAGTTAGGGAGAGAGAAAGAAGCAGGAGAAGGAGGAAAAGAAAGACAGGTGGGAGGTGAGAGGTGGGAGAGAAGAGAGAAGAGGGCAGGAGGAGGGGAGATACGGGGAGGGAGGAGGGAGAGGGCGGGACGCGAGGAGGGCAGGAGGGAAGATACGGGAGGGGAGGGTTGCGAGTTCTGCGCAGACACTGAATATAGGGCCAGGACACTAGAGGCTCCTCCACAACGCCGCCCGCCCCACACTCCTCGCTCCATCCCACAGAATCGATAGTGAAAATTTTGATCGATGGTCCGTTCTCTCTATCTCTTTCCCGAGGGCTCTACGGCCACCACACAGAAGCCATAAACGGAAACGGCCTACTGTCCCCAGGGCTTTGACACTCACAGGTGGCCTGCTCAGGACTAGGAGGGGCTGGACAGGTGACTAGGCGTGCCTTACAGGCAGAGGTCATGGCTTCTCCTGTGCAGAAGGGCGGCCACGGAGTGAGAAGCTGAGGTTTGCTGACCTTTTTTTTTTGAGACAGGGTCTCACTTTGTGGTTCAGGCTGGCCCTCAGCTCAGCCTCCAGCTCACATCCCAGCAATCCTCCTGCCTCTGCCTCCTGAGTGCTGGGATTACAGGCGTGAGCCACCACGCCCGGCACTGTGGTGTGCGGTGCTAATTGCTGTTGGGTGTGAGTCTCTACGCTCAGTATTGTATGTGGCTACCAGGGATCGAACCTCGGCCCTTGCACTTGCAAGACAGGCGCCGGAACCACTGAGCTAAATCCTCGGCCCAGAGGTTTCCTAACTCAAGCCGCCCTGTGTCCCCCACTCCACGCTGGGGCTCCAGGTCCTCTGGCACTTGCTGTCATAACCTGAGTTTCCGAATCCTGATAAGCGTTCAGCGCTATCCGTGGCTCTGAGTTACTGTTCCCTGCCCTGGGGTGCTCCTTGGCACCCATGGGTCTTCTCCCGGGAGAGGTCCTGCCAGCCTGGACCCTGGTAACCTGTAACAGAGCCTCTGGCTGCAGGGCTATGAGCCCGTCGCCAGATCTGAGTGGTCCTTTCTTGTCTTTTCAATCTCCCAACAGTGTCTGATGTAGAGCAGTTTTTAATTTTAATGAAGCCTTGGCTTATCGCTCCATCTCCCTCTTTCTTTCACAAACCTTGCCTTTGGTGTTAAAGCTGAACCCTCATCACCAAATCCAAGGTCACCTGGATCTTCTTCTCGGCCACTTGCTCAAAGTTTTGCAATTCTGCACTTTACGTTAGTCTTCTGATCTACCCAGAGTTAATTTTCATGAGCAATGTGAGGTTACCCTCTACATCCCCATTCTTTCTGCCCGTCGATGTCCTTGTGAATATCTTTGCAATCATTAAATGTTAATTATAAGGACTACAAAGAGACAGGAAGAAGTACGATCCGTGTTCAGCAATGGCTTCCAGAAAGAAGTGACATCTGAGTGATAAGGGGGTGGGGTGGAAGAGAGGTGGAGGGGTGGGCAGCCTCCAGCAGCCTGGGGGACGCAGCTGTGTCGTGGGGTGCAGGGCCCTCACCTGGCAAGGCCAGAAGGGAGCTCCTGCTGGGGGCTGGTATGTGAAGAGTCTAGTAAGTGGGGGTTGAGGGGTCTGGGGACCCAGGGGCTTAGAGGGGACCCTGCCCCCACTCTGCACAGGCCCCCCTGAACCAAGGCACAGAGAGGAATGAGAGGAAACTCCTAAGAAGCCCCGCTGAGTGGCAAAGGTGCCCTCCTAAGCAACCTCTAGTCAGGCCAGCCCTTCCCTCCAGGATCCCTTTGGTGGCAGGAGTCTTGCTAAGTCGGTTTGACCCTGACCCTAACCCCGAGCCTGTTCAGCCTCCATATCTGCACAAGTCCCTGTGTGTGGCATCCCAGGGGGATGTCTGGGACTTAGCTGTGAGCAAGGCTGCACATCAGATTCAGCAGGAACCGCCATACATCAGGCCATTGCCCACCCAGCCCCTGCCCTTCCCTCAAATCTTCGGCACCCAGCCTAACCTCCCTACACAATCTGTGAGACAGCGGGTCCTGAAGGCTCCAACCAGCCTGGGGTTTTCACACCCAGGATCTCCCAGCATGCACAGCCTGGCGCCATCGCTCCCAGTCCTGGCCACAGGCTTGCCTCTGCTCAACTCGCTTTAGCTGGCAAGAGGAAGCAAAGTCTGTCGGCCCTGACCAGGCCTTGGAGAGCTGGCACTACCATAAGGCACCTGCATCACTATTGCTCCCCCCCAGGCTGTGTGTAAGGCTCCAAGTGGCAGAGGTGGCATGGCCGAGCCTCCCTCACCTCCAAGCTGACTCCAGTTTCCAGAGTCCCTGCAGGACAATGTTCAGCCCTGTGTGACCTCCACTCTGAGCCTGAATCCCTGCCTGGTGTCCAGTCCCCAAGGGCTGCTGGCTGCGGATTTTGTGGCAGATGCGTCCCCACTTTCCCCAGCCCTGTCTCTATTGAGGTGCAAGGCTTGGTCCTCAGGGTCCTGGCTGCAGCCCCCTGGAGGCTCACAGCTCATCAGATTTGCAGCCATTGAGATAGCAAAGTTCCTAAACATCGCCACAGCCAAGAATAGACGACATCCACAAAGCCCAAAGGAAGCTGTTAAAATAAGAAGTCGCTGATGATCATTTGCTCTTAGTTTAGTCCAACTTGATGTTTCCTTAAAATAAGACTCATGTGGTGAGGAGGGATCTCAGTGCTTACTTCAGGGCTCCTGAAGACCTTGCTCACTCCAGGCACTGGCCCCTGTGGTGGGCCTTGTACAGAGAAAGTGGGGCCAGGGTCCCACTGCATGCAGGTCACCTGAGCCCCAGCGTTTTGCAAGCATCTCGTGTAGGCGCAGTGCGTCACGTTCTGGCCTGGTGTGGACACAAGGGAGCCCCAGTTGTCGGTTTAGAACAGTGACCTAGGGCAGGAGGAGATCTGGAGGCCCTGTGTGGGTTCTCTATGTGCAGGCCCAGGCCCCACTGTGGGAGCTGGGAGACAGCGACCACTTGGTCACACGCTGGGGCTCAGGCTGGGCCCAACCTCACACCACCAGGAAGACCAGCACATGAGGGAGATGGGTGTCACCCCTGGGCTGCCCCTGGGGCTCCACCTTGTCCCTCCCAGGAGACCCGGGCCCACACCTGGTCCCTGCCATACCAGCCTATGCCACACAGAGCACACTGCTCCCTGTCCTCAGGAAAGGGGACCAAGGTGAGGTGCTTAAACGTACCATTACATTCCCAGCTCCCTTCTGCCGGCCCCCAGGAGAGGACACTGTGATGCCCATCTGGAGATGGAGTGACCAGCCTGGCTAGGGCCCCGGACAGGAGGGCCACCTTCTCCCCAGGCTCACAGGCTGGGTGCTCCAGACTGGGGCTCCGATCTGCCCTGTGTCCTCCACCCCGCCCCCATACTCAGCCTCATCTCACATGAGACCCCCCTCTCCTCCCATCTGTGTCCTCGGGAGTGACCCAGGAAGTGGCCAACTCCTGCCAGCGTGCCCTGAGCACAGGCAAATCTGTGCCAGGCCCAAGAAAGTTCTGCAGGGACTGAAACAGCCTCCAACAGCCGGGCTTGTCTTCTTGGCCTCGTCGGTGGAGCCTTGTGAGAGGCTGGTCCATGGCCAAGTTTGGTACCTCGGGGGAGGATGGCGGGCACTTCTTCTGCAGGCCATCAGCGCCATTCGGCCTCTCGGCCAGGGCCATGCCAGGCCCCAAGCACCAACCCCGGCCAAAGTGGAAGGAGTGGGGCTGGCCTGGACCCCACCCCAGCAGCTGCTTGCAGGCTTCCAGGAGGAGGAGGGCGCAGTATGCTAGACGCACAGGTCATGAAGCAAAACTCCAGCTTCACCTGCCGGCTTCATTCACCCTGAAGATCTCTCTTGGACAGATTTCATCCTAGGGGGGATCCAAAATTCAGCAAGATAACACAACCAGCCAGGACGCCATGGGGATGTGCAGCAGGATGGTGGCGAGATCGCTGAAAGGGGTGCCAATGAATGGGGGGGTGGATACACGGATGGGTGGGTGGGGTGAGGGCAGGAAGCAGGTGCACAGGTGGACAGGTGGGCTAATGAGCGGATACGTGGATGGATGGACAGAACAGTCAGTGGCTGGATGGGTAAACGGTGGACTGAAGGACGGTGAGTGGATGAGTGGATGAATGAGGAAACGGTGGATGGATAGATGGGAGGAAAGAACAGATGGGTGGGTGGGTGGACGGACGGACGGACGGACGGACGGATGGGTCGACGATGGATGGAGGTGTGGGTGAGGGGAGGAGGGTTGCTGGATGATGGGCAGGTGAACGGGTGAGCAGATTGATGGGCAGAAGCACTGAGGCAAGCTATTTCAGGGGAACCTTTGTGGAAAGTGCTTTGTGTTTTTCTCAGTTCCTGCAGAGCTGGCTTCAGCTGAACAACCCCAGCACAGCCGAGTGCTCACTGCCTTAACCAGCTCCAGAGTCGTCTGAGCTGAGAGCAGAGTGCAGCTCGCAGCAGGGGCTGTGAACTGGCAGAGTGCTGCTGCCATTGTCACGCAGAGCGGGTGGGTGGACAGCAGTGCTCTCTGCGTGGCCCCTCCTGCCCACTCACGCTCTTCCTGGGCTCCTCTGGTGAAGATCCTTCCAGCGAACAGGGCTTCAATCGAGCCTATGTGTCCCTCCCTGGCAGGTGACAAGGCAGTGGCTCAGGGGGAGGCCTGGAGGCTGCAGCCAGAGAACACAGGCTCCTGACAGCTGTGGGCACTGGAAGTGCCGGGGAAGGTTACGGAGGGTGGGGCAGGGTACAGAAGCTTCCACTCTGACCCAGACCTCGCTACCTGTCAGGCACAGACATCATCGGCCCTTTCCCCAAACATGGGTTGATAATGCCCACCATAGAGCCTGGCATAGGAGCTGCAGGGCACAGCTGGGCACAGTAGGTACCAGGGATGCTCAGCACTCACCAAGAGACTGCAGGACAGACACCTGCTGTGGGAAAGGCCATCTGTGGGCCCTCCAGCTTCTGTGGTCCCCAGTCTCCCTCAGACCCCAGCAATGCTCTCCCAGACGATTCCAGCTCAGAGCAGGGAGAGATGGGGGCCCAGTCCATCAGGACACCACAGGGCAGCCAGGCAAGGGCCGTCCAGGTAGGAAGAGCATAGGACCAAGAGGTGGGGACCCCCGGAGGCCCCTCCTCCTCCACGGAACCCGCTCTCCAGCTGGCACCTCACCTCAGGGGCTGTGAGAGCTGCAGCGAGGGTGGCAGGGTCAGGCTGCTCCTCAGGCTGCAGCCTGAGAGACCTTCTGGGCCACCTCTCTAGGAAGTGAGCAGCTCTGTCTCTGCCCCCTGTCACTCGGAGCCGGCTCCATGGCCCATGAGCCACCATCTGCATGTGTAAGATGGATCAACAGGGGAGAGGACCAGAGATAAAACCCGGGGTCGGTGGTAGTGGGACAGTCGGGACACAGGGAAACAGAAACTGCGCACTCTGCAGATGTGTATGTGACACACCCCTGCTGCACACGTGAGTAGTCACTCACATACTGCTACGGGGCCAGAGCCACACTCCTCATCATCCCCTGCTGGAAAGTAACACTACTGAAGACACAACCATAGGCAAGGTAAGGACTTTCTGAACAGGACCCTGGTCACACAAGAAATAGTACAGAGAATCAACAACAAATGGGATCAGATCAAATTAAAAAGCTTCTGCGCCACAAAGGGAACAGCCAACAGAGTGAAGAGGCGACCTGCACAGTGGGAAAGAAAATATTTTGCCAATGATTCCTCAGGTGAAGGAGTAATATCTAGAATATATAAAGAACTCAGAAAAACTAGATCCTCTAAATAAAAAGGGTACGTGAATTTGATAGATACTTCTCAGAAGTACAAAATAAATACAAAAAGCGTTTGACACCACTGCCATTAGAGAAACAGAAATTGAAACAACACTGAGATTCTATCTCAGTCCATCAAGAGAGCAACTAATAGCGAATGCTGGTGGAGCTATGGGGAGAAGGAAGGGCTGCTACGTTGTTGAGAATCTAAGCCGTGCCTCAACTACGGAAATCGGTGAAGAACATCATCAAAAAGCGAAAACTAGAAGCTCCATTCACCATAGGTATTCATCTTCTAGGTAACTTCCTAGAAGAGTTAAAGTCTTCATATTCATGTGACCTGGGTTTATAGAAGCACAACCCATAGTATCTAAATCTTGGAAGTGACCTGTATGCCCATCAAAGGTGAATGGATAAAGAAAACGTGATATTTACACACAGCGGAATACTACTCTGCTCTAAAGAAGGATAAACTTGAATCATTTGTAGGAAAATGGACTCACCTCGAGACCATAGTGTTAAATGATGCAAATTGGACACACAAGCTTAATTATCACATGGTTCTCTTATATGAAGAAGCCAAAAGATAAATAAGAGCCAATAAAAGATAGATAAGAAGAAGTAGGCGGATGGATCTCTCTCAAATGGGAAAAACAACAGATGGAGAGAGGTGAAGGAGAGGGAAGCACCGACTGGAAAACAGCCGAGAAGGTCCGGGGTGAAGCTCAGTGACGCTGTGGACGCCTCACGAGCTCAAGGTCCCGAGTTCAATCCCTGGCGCTGGAAAAACAAATCGAGAAGAAATGAGATGTACTAACCCAACAGAGGGTGTCAACATTACATGCTGCAAACGTTACATACTAATAGAGATTAAAAACTGGCTAAACCAGGCTGGGCCATTTACTTCTAATGCCATATTTCGTTGCAAGTAGAATTAAGTGAAAGTGTCAAGTGAATGTCTTCATCCCCCACCAAAGTCCCGGGCATAAAAGTCTGACCCCCTGTGCTGGGAAGATCTGAGCGGGGATGGGGCAGGGCAGGAGCCGAGTTCATCCCAGAGGAGGTGCGAGGACGCCTCCCAGCCCTCTGGAGGAAGAACAGAGGGGCCCCGCGAAAGATCAGAACAGCGGCAGCGATGTAAGTGCAGAGCAAAGTGTGATCCCGGGAGGAGGACACAGACTTGGTCCCGTCTCCAATGACGGGCAAACGCTGCAAAGTGTTATCTTCCTTTGCGCCCCGGTGGCCCGGCCCAGAGCGGTCCCCGCTGGAATTAGAATCTATAATAAAAGCAGACACAGAGCGTGGACATCAAAAGCTGGGCACAGGGCCTTGCAGCACCCAGAGGGACAGATCCTTAGTCACCTCGCCCTCAGGAGAGGAGGACTCGGAGGAGCTACTCTCCGGGCCCCAGGGCTGGCAGAAGTAGGGAAATACTGCAGGTCGGGAGCGTCAGGGCCCCGCCTTGCCCTGGGCCCCCCAGCCACCCTGCCTGTGCCCCAGGCACCGCGGAGCAGCGCCGGCCCGAGCGGTCAGGCAGCTCCTGCCGGGACACGCAGCCCAGGTCCTGCGGCCCGTGTGTTGTGGACACAGGCGGTGGCCCTGAGATCTACAGCATCCAGGTGAAGATTCCGATGCCTCCCCGAGGGAGAAGACGGGGCAGGAGCCAGGCTTGGGACTTGAGGAAATGAACACGCAAGACAGAGATGCTCCTGAGTGATGCCCAGCTAGCATGAGCCAGACACGGAGGGGCCTCGGCGACTGGCGCACGCTGTGAACAGTGAGAGGACTCCGTGCATTAGGCCACACGGGTGAATCGGAGGCATCTGCAGGTAGAGGACACCGTGATGGATTACTAGGGCGGCCTCCCGCGGAGAGCTGGGTAGCATGAAGGCCACAGATAGTGGAGAGAAATGTTCCCGAAGCCGGAGAAGGTCAGAGCGCCTCCTGCAGACTCAGGAGGGACAGTGTGCGAGGCCCCTCGAGTGCTCAGGACACTTGAGGCTCGCATCTGTTCACGCCGGGACTCTGGCCAGGAGAGGGGCGTGGTCTGCTGGCGCATGCGCAGCACCAGCTCACACAGTTGCCCTAACGAGGAGCCCAAGCCGGACAGGGTCATCTTTGAAAACTGAACCGTAACACCGGCCCACAGTTAAATGACAGTTTAATTTCAGAGTCGAGATAATGAAGGAGGCGGGACAAATCCAGCCTGTGACTTGCGGGCGGACTGGTCACTTGCAGGACAGGATGGCGCCAGGTGAAAGGGAGTAGTGACCAGGGAGGGGCAGCGCGAGTGTCGGGGCCGCGAGTGAAGCCAAGCAGGCTGACGGCTGCAGGCCGGCGCGGGCGGGGGAGGACGTGGGCTCCGCCGTGATGAGTCTCCGGTTCAGGCCGCAGCGGCTGGGACCTCGGGACACTGACCACTTCAGGCCTCAGTTTCTGTGTCTCGGGTAGAGGGGGGTCTCTGTAACCCTGTGTGGGGTCAGTGAGCAGGGGGACTGCCACACCCAGAACAGGGCTCTGAATGCGTGTGACTCGGTCCACGGACTGCCCCGTCGTGGACCCACGTACCCTCACCGGTGCTCCGGGCCTCCGAGCAGCCCTGTGACCTTGGCTCGCTCCCCTGGAGGACAGACTCAGGGTCCCCAGGGCCAAGATTCTTCACCCACACAGCGTGGCCTGTGACTCTGCCTGGTGGAAGTCACACACCCGCCTCCCCGGCCACCCCTTTGTCCACTGCGCCCCCTCAGTCCGTGGGGAGGAGGGTGTGTACCACCTTCCCATGACATGTGCATGGCCCTGAGGTCTCCATGGAGACTGCTGTGCGGCCCTCACAGAGGAACCCCATGAGTCGTGCCAAGTTCACTGAGTGAATAGATGAGAACTCCAGTCTTCCTGTAAGGTGACCCCCAAGATTTGGAGGGGAAGGGTGGGGTGAAGGCTCCTCCCACAGGATCTCGCTGGGCCCGTGTGTCAGGTGCAGGAACCAGGCCCTGACTTCCACCTGTCTCTGTTGCACTGAGCAGAGGGACCTGCCTGGCCGGACCCCGAGTCTGCCTGTGGTTTGTCTGGACACCTCCTCTGCAGGGAGAAGGGCTGTGGCCCCTGTGGGTCCTGAGCCCCTGGCTGACCCAACTGCTTCCTGCGTGTTCTGCACCAGGGGAGCGGCTTGCAGTCGAGGCTGAGCCGGAGACCTGCGCAAACTACTCCTGGAGCTGGACTTCGCAGCCTTTGCCCCTATAGGCAATTCTCTCTCTACCACCTGCACCTACCTGAGCCGCTGTCTTTCCTTCCTATCCCCTGCCAGGTTGAGCAAGTATTCTGTTGAGGACACTAGGGACCAAGTTCTCATGAGAACAAGAAGATACCCACACCAGTAAGAAACACCCCATCCCCGAGGGAAGAGAAGAATAAACCCTTAAAGGACTGAGATCATCGGACCAAGTGCAGAACAAAATATATTCCTTTTTTCTAAATTAATCAGAATATTTCATGTACTTCCAGGTTAAAATCCCCATAGAGGTTTGCCCACACACTGATGGAATCATTCGTCAGCTTACCCGGGGGAGCACAGCAGGGTGGGGATGAGGGAGACAGAGGAGACTGAGGACTGAGTGGTAGAAACCGGTGAAGGGATTGGCACGTGGTGCATGGGCTTGATCAGCCCAACCTCCTCGGCTCGGCGCGGGGTCAAGGCAAGATGGCGCGATGTCCCAGGCTGGGAACTGGGAGGCGTCTTCAAAGGGGAGTTCAGCCAGCCCGGGTCTCTGTGCTCAAGGCCACGATGGCCTCCAAACCCACTCAAGAGTCAGAGGCCTAAAAGCAGGTGGCCAGTGAGAGGGGACTCGTGGTTCTATGACACAGATGAGTCACCAAGATCACAGGCCGTGGGAGGGGACCGATGAACGTCTTCCCCAAACAGGAGCAAAGTCAGGGCGAAGCAGCAGAAAGGGTGTCCGTGCTGGTTCCCATATTCTCTGTATGGTGTAATCATTTTTAAAACAAAACAATATTTTCTCCATCCTTCCTGTGGCTTGTGTATTGATTGGTCCTAGACCGCCGGCCACCAAACTGCACAGTGGTCTCAGAGCGCCACGCAGAGCACTTTTCTACACGGCTGCCCCTGTGGCCGGGTGGGAGGGGTTATGCCCTGAACTGGGCAGAGGGTGGAGATCCGCTCCCTGCAATCCTGCAGGTCGAGGCAGAAAGAGCAGCGACTTGAATTTTACTGTAGACATCAGCCTGACTGGGGAAAACAATTTCCCTTAACTGAAGAAAAGAAAAAGAAGTCAAGAGGGAGAATGTCACACCTGCAAAGGTGCCGCCTTCTAAATCACGCAGCAAGCACTTGCTCCAATTAACATTCTAAACTAGGCAGGGGCAGAAAGTCAAAATCTGCGTTTAAATGAAGCTCTCCACACCTCACCACACCAGGGGCTCTGTCTGCTCCAGGCTCTGCAAGACCCTCAAGGAAAGAAGTCCAGGTCCAGGTGGAGACCCAGACCCATCTCTTTCCCTTCTGCCCCTCAGAGGGCAGGTGACTGTGCCACGTGGTGACTGCAGAGTCAGTTTCCCAGTCACTCGGATTGGCCAGCTGCCATTGGTGGCCAGAGGCATCCCTTTACCCTGGACTCACAGCCCCCACCACCTTCATCATGCATCTTCCCTTGGGGACAGTCGTCCTTCCCCAGAGCTGTCACCCAGCGCCCTGCACACTTTGGGTCTTAGGGCCCCGGGGGAAGGACCAGAGTCCCCCTGCAGGGTTCACGAGCTGCTCAGACAGGTGGCAACGCAGAGGCCACATTGTCACCCAAGGGCTGGCTGGGTGGTTGCTTGCAGTCCATGGATTCTCTAGTGCCTTAAGGCAGTAGGGTCCCTCCTGGTGACAGGTAAGTCCTGCCAGGTGCGAGGCAGGCTGGGGAGTGACAGAAGTGACCACAGCAGCCACCGGCAGACGTCCCCTGCAGAGCTGTGTGGCGCCATCTCTTGTCATGGCTTCTCACCAGCAGGTTTCTCACACGTACTCAGACATGTATGTGCACACACACACAGGGGGGGGGGGCAGAAGTACGCTGGCCTCCAACATAGCCCAGCGAGGAAGCCATCCGCCTTACGCAGCTCAGGTGAGACGGTTTCAGGATCAGACTCCCCCCTGGACTTCTGGTCCTTCCTGGAGATCTCAGAGGATGCAAGAAGGGCTGAGCCCCACTGAGTACCTGTGAGCTCCCCCGTGCCTGGCGGACTGTCGCCGCAGCTGCTGTGCTGGAGGGATCGTCCGTGGGGGCCACCACCGTGCTCAGTACTTGCTGCACCTGCTCGATTTCCCACTTCTGGGGGGATGAGACCTTTTCCTTCAGAGGAGCCGGCGGCTTCTAGCCTTATGAATGTGCTCATCAGACCCGGTGCCAGGTGTGTCCTCCGCTGAGTGTCCTCGGCTCGCCCTGGGCTCTCGGAGGGCTGTGTCCACCCTAGAGGCCCGTTAAAGGACGTGAGAGTGGCGTGGAGTCTCTGTAAGAAAGCCTGCCTTTGGGGCAGAGCTTCTCCTGGGGTGACACCACTCACCACCAGCTACGCAAAGAGCTTTTACCCTTGCTTTTTCTTCTTCCCTTTCTTGTTTTTCATTATTTCTGACACCTGGCAGTTTCCTCTACCCAGTTTCCTTGTACCCCCAGCATCTCCTTCCTGTGCCCTATGGCCTCTGCTGTATTTCACCTGCACAGGTTCAGCCCCTCCCCACCCCTGGGACCCACCTCTGCCTCTTCCACTTTCTCATTCATTTCTTCTACCAGCCGCGTGGGCACCTCAGCCAGGCTGCAAGTCCAGAACAAAGTGCACTGAGACAGGACTTCCTGGCACAGAGTGATGGCCACACGGGCTCTGGGTGGCCTTACTGGGGTGTCCTTGAGACACGGGTCAAAAGCAAGCCCTCCCCCACTCCCTAGCCACATGCCCTCTGTCAGGGGGTGTCTCGCCTTCCCGCGCGGCCGAGCCCCTCATGGGCCTGCCCGGCCCCGCTCCTCCCTCCAGAGGGCCCCGCCTGGAAGGAGTCTTCTACACGGCTACCCAGGTGCCCGAGGCAACACCCACGCACCTGCAGGCACCTCCCTCCATCCGAGGCAAATCACCACTAATGATTTGTTTCTGCAAGATGAGAGAGTCCATAAGTGAGCTTTTCCCAGGCTTCGAGCGGGCCTGTTTGTCATATAAATAGGAAGTGCTCTGCCTGCAGCAGAGCTGGGCCGGAACTGCTCGGACAGAAAAATCCACTTGGTTAAACACATTTCCAGGGCCCTTCGCTTTCTGGCTGGGAAATGGATCGGGAGAGCGTGTTCTGCGCGGCTCGCTCGGAATCCTCCCGGATGCGCTGCTGTCTAACAAACAGGGCTTGCAGTCCAGCATCATGACACCTCTCCCCAGATGCCGGCTCTGTGTCTCTCAGGGCAGCTCTTGGGGACAGTGTCCCGGTCCTTCTGGAGAAGTCCCACGCTGCTCCGCTGGAGCAGCCACCCAGCTGCCTCCAGCTGTCCTGGTGTCCCTGAGACCGGAAGGACGGTCACACAAACAAGGTCCTGCCGCCCCAGAGCTCAGAGCTGGCCAGGGGCAACTCTCCAGAGCCCAGACTCTGGGAAGGGCTCAGGCAACTAGAGACTCCTCGCTGGGCCCCCAGAATTGCCCAACACCCCCTTGGACAGGGCCGGAGATGGTGCTTCTGAGTCTGGCTTGCAGGGGTTTAAGAGGGAGCCCCTTGCTCGTCAGGACCTGCCAGCCCCGGGGGCCTCTGGTTAGGAAGACTGAGGGGAGGAGAGGCGGGGAGTAGAGTAACAGACCTGGAGGAGGGACCCTCAACTGGGGCTCAGGACCGGGGCACCCCCATCCCTGTCTAAAACCACCAGCTGCCCATCACGGGCTCTGGGCATGGGCGTCCTGCCCGCACCCCACATGGAGCTGACCTGCCTGACGGGACTCTGGGCGCTCTGCCCTCCAGAGGACATGCTCAGTGTGGCTGCAGCCCCGCACGCCCGCCCCACAGAGGCCCCATGTCCCTGCCCCCCTCAGAAATGGAGGGCACCCTCCGCAACCCCACAGAACCCACAGCCTTCAATCACAGCACAGGGGCTGGAGGGAGGCTCACGCCAGCCCCACAAGGGCACCCGTGATCAGCGGGGCAGAGAGCAGGGCTCCTCGAGGTGCTGACAGGGAAGCCCTGCAAGGAGGGAGGAGGACGAGCCGGCCTCTGTGGGCAGTGGCGCTCGGGCCCCTGAGGATCTGGCCATGGGAATGTGCTGTGATGAGCTCCCTCCTCCCCCCCCTCCCCCTCCTCCTCCCTCCCCCTCCTCCCTCTTCCTACCCTGCACCAACTTCTCTCAGTTGGGCTGACCCCCACTTCTTCTGACAGCTCCCCAGCAGCGGGACTCGGGGCACCCAGGGGGTGTTCCCTGGGGGCTCAGCACCCTGTCTCCTTCCCAGCCTCCTCCAGTTCACCCCCTCGCGTGCCCTATGCAGTGATGACAATCATATAATCGCTCTCGGCAGCCGTGTGCTAACACTTGACAATTTAAGAAGCACTTTCAAATATAATAATTCATTAAGTACAGCAACCTTTAAGGTAGAGATTTATTCCATCTCTGTAGAAATGCCAAGGCTCTGAGAGGCCCTGCAACATAATCAGCATCATTTAGTGTTAAAGGCAAAACCAAACTACTAACAAAAGGCAGCTTTGGACTCCAGGGAGCCCACTCGCTGCCGCTCGGCACTGAGGAGTCCACTGTGAAAGACCCAACACAGCCTTCAACATCCGCAGGATCTTGCCCAAATAAACCTCCTTCTCTCTTTCTTTCATAGCATCAAATTCTTCTTGGGGATTAGCAAGGCCACAAACAGCAAAAGACATTGAGAATTAGATCCGGGAGGGGTTTTTTGTTAAGCTTTTTGAGAAAGGGTCTCGCTTTGTAGTTCAGGCTGGTCCTGAACTCACCCTCGAACTCAGCGATCCTCCTGCCTCTGCCTCCCGAGTGCTGGGATTACAGGTGTGAGCCACTAGGCCCGGCGCAGTGGTATGTGGTACTGACTGCTGGTGCCATGAATCACCATGCTCAGCATTGTGGTATATGGTTAATGGGGGTAGATCCCAGGTCCTTGCACTTGCAAGGCAGGCGCCGGAACCACTGAGCTAAATCCCCAGCCTGAGATCTGGTATCTTTGCTCACAGAGAAGAGCACCTCACGAGTTCATCTGCTTTCCTCTTTTACTTTGCTGGCTAGGGAGCTCAGTAAAGCCCTGGTAGAGCTCACCCATAGTAACAGTGCAGAACTCCAGACCCTCCACTTTGACTTCACCACCCTGTTCTTTGGCCTTTTTACGCTCTCGTTGTGACATTTCCCTCATCCCCCTTCATTACATACATATGAAGTACATGAATTGCAGGTGACTTCCCGCAGCCCAGCACTGGGCAGACGCAGCAGACAGTTGGTGAATGAGTTTCTGAGCCATGGCCGGCAGTTGTAATTGTCACCACGAGCACCTGAGAGCCGCCTTGGAGCCCTTAATGTGCTCACGCATTGCTATGCGGTGGAATTTAGTCATTATTTCAACGTGCAGAGACCGCGCTCTAAATGAGGCTATTTCTGGCTCCATTTGGGCACAATGAGAAGCTTGCTGGGCCCTCGCCCAGGGAGAACTTGCTCTGCCAAGCTGCCCACACCTGCAGCCGCAGGCTCACATCGGCTCCCCCCGCCAGCTCCGAATCCGGTTCGTCCGTAGTGGGGCTGAGAGAAGACGAAGCTGCCACAGAGCCCTGCCCAGACCAGCTTCGAAGTCCAAGGCTCTGAGGTTCAGAAAGGTGAGCACAAGACGAGACCTGCTGGGGCTCACGTCCGGTGTCTCCCCAACGCCCCACAGGCTCAGGGGTGGAGCTTCTCAGGGGTGACTGGAGCTCAGGTGATGACCCAGGAATTAAGGATGTGTGATGTTGGAGCGGATTCAGCACAGCTTTGAGGGTGGTAAAGGAAGCCCAGCTTGGGTGTGCATGGCACCAGCCAGTAGGCTTATTGTCTGGATGGAATATAAAAGGGGGCAAGGACAGGCAGCCACTGCTCTGCCACTGCCGCCGCCGCTGCTGCTTCCCACCTGCCCTGCCAAGGGCTGTTTCTTTCCTGCCTTGGACTAAAACCTCTACAAACTGAGAACTAAAAGAAACCCTTCCTCCTTTAATTTGGGTGTCGAGTATTTCATCTTGGCGGACTTATCAGTCACTAAGACAAGGGTCATTCCCAAAAGTCAGAATTAGCCACTGGAAACCTAAGGAATTACTACTGGGAAAAAAATGTAATTCAAAGAATTTTTTAAAAATAAAACTGGGGTACCTACTTACACCCCAAAAAGACCCTGCTGAAAAGAACTTCACTCACAAGATCAGTTAAAAATTTTAAAAAATGAGTTAAAAGAAATATCTGAGACAGACACTAAGGGGTAGAGGCAAAGAAAGATTTGAATATGTGGAAAGAAATGTGCACTTGATCAAGTGAGCTCAGCTTTTTTAAAGACAGGAGAGCTCTTTAAATTAAGTGATAAAAAATCAGAATTTCAACAAAAACCACAATAGAACTTTGTAAAATGTGTGTTGGATCTGAAGAAATTTTTTCCTATAAAATAAAATGATAGATGACCAAGAAAATTGTTCCTTATCAAATGGCTCTACATTAATCAAATAACACACTATTTATCTTTTTTTAAATGAGGGGGGCAAGAAAAGGAGAGAAATCAATAAAGTAATAAGAACATGGTCCTGGAGAACCCAGTACTCACAAGGGGCTCAGTGTCTCACAACAGTGAGAGGGACATAGATCATTCTCTCCACTTTACAGAGACCAATGAATAAGCACTTATTATGAGATAAAGTTAGCTGCCTTCTCTACAGCAAAATAAACTGCAGATTGAGTTAAACTGTGCAGTTTATATAAAATATAAAATACTGTCAGTCCAAAGAGATACCGTTTTATATAAATGTAGGATGGAAAAACAATTTTCTAGGCAAAGGCCAAAGGTAGAAGTCAGAAGAAGCCACGATGAACTAGACTACGTGGCCCTTTCAAATTCTGTGCAGTAAGACACACGTGCTTGTGTTTATATATAGTGCGTCACGTGTGCACGGGAAGATGGGGTGAACATCTGTAACGGATAATACTCAGTTTATATTGCCTTAAATATGTCTCTGAAAGTCTGAAGATGATTAAGCCCAACCACCCGGAGAGAAAAAATGGAAAGAAGAAGCCACCAAGCAGCTCTCAAAAGACAAATATAAAAATGTTTATCATCATTAGCAATCAAGAGAAGCACATTAATGTGACCTGAGCCTTTCTACGGAAGGGAGGCTGGCGCCCTGTCGCTGGGCGGCGTTTCAGCTGTGTGCAGGGGCCCGGGTTCTGGGTCAGCACATAGACGTGCGTTTCATAATGATGCTACCTTACAAATACAAGTTACAGAACTGTGTGTATCAGCTGTTAACAGACAGTTAAGTGAAACGTCTCATGGAAATGTCATGTTTCTCCGGCGAGCCCGAGGAAGCGTAGGGCTGGGGCCGGCCAAGAGGAGCAGGTCCTTCTACCTGTGGAGCCCAGTGCAGGGGCGTCTGTGAGCGTTTCGGCTCTGCGGTTGCCTGCGCTGAGAGAGAAACTGTCCATCTCCAGAACGCTCCCTGTGGGAACCCAGCTGTCACGCACCTGCTCTGCAGAGTGACATTAGGGGCCCTCAGGACTTGTCCTTGCCATGGGCAGTGTGACGGAGGGCCGTGTGGATGGCCGAGCCCTGACCGGGAGCCAGGAGCTGCCCGGGGTGGGGAGGCAGACAGGCTCACACAGCCTGTGAGAAGATGCACAGGACGGACCTTAGGGACAAAGGCGCTGGAGGCTTGGCCCCAGGCCCGAGGTGGCACAGGACGCCGGAGCCACCAGGGCTGGCCTGGGTCTGACTGCAGGGACCGTGGGAGAGGCCGCTGCTGAGCCCTAGGGACACCTCGAGAGTGTGGCTGGGTGGGGAGATGTGAGGTGTGGACGGCACCGGTGTGGTCACACCTGGGCCGCCAGGTCTCTCAGAGACAAACACCGAGGACGCAGGCAGGAGATGGCAGGAAGTCCTCTGCGCCTGAAGACGTGTCAGCACCGAGGAACAGGAAGAAGGCAAGGCAAAGGGGCTGTGCCAGTGCAGTTCCCCGGAGCCAGCGACGCCAAGAGGGGATTAAATGTGCAGGAAACTGATCAGCAAAATGCCAGGAGGGAAAATCTGGGGCCTGGAGAGACGAGGAGGGTCCTGAGAGGAGAGGGCATGGCGGCAGGCTAGTGCCTGAGCACTGTGGGCCTCGGTGAGGAGGCTGCGGGGCTGCGGCGTCCTCTGACTCCATGACCAGCCTTCCTCGGTCTCTGTGCTGGCCTCGGTTATTGGCGGAAGTAGCCACAGGAAGTGTGTCCTCAGCGTGGTGGAGGGATGGACTCTGGTCAAGCGAGTCCCCGCAGCCAAGGGCCGAGCACCTCCTGCAGCAGCGCCAGCCCTGCTGGGCTCACACCCAGCCCACTCCTGACTCCTGGGCACCTGCTCATCCCGCACCAGCAATTCCTCCTCCCCCAAGGGGGTGATTGCTTGTTCTTTCCGGGCTTAAAAGCCAGTCAGAGTCAAATGCTCAGAATGGTGCCTGGCACTGATCGCTCTATGAATGGGCAATAGTAGAAGCCAGTACAAGCCAGCAGGCACTGGTCCCGGATACCAGAGGCCAGACCCGAGGGCGACACAGATGTGCTGGGAGCTCATGTGGATGTGTCCCCAATAGAGGTGGCTCCTTTTCTCTGGGACTGCCGTGCAAGCTGGGCTGGGGTGGCTGCCTGTAGGGGTCCCTGGGTCGACGTCCTCACCATGAACTTCTCTTCCTCCACAACTAAGAAGACTTGAAGGTGTTGGGTGCCCACAGTCGGAATCCCACAGTGGCCTCTGAGATGGGCTTGGGGCCTAGCACAGGCCCCAGCTCAGGTGACAGGCACTGCTGGGTGCAGTCGGAAGGCCACTGGGGGGGCTGGCCCTGTGCACATCTCTGCAGACTCAGGTGTGGCTTGGCTTTGGTGGCCGATGTTAGTCGAGGGAGCACACTGCAGTGCACTGTGCAACCTGGGGGTCACTATGACCATTGACCTTCCGGGAGCAATGTATGCCTTGAGGTGATGCCCACCTGGCAGGAGGTTGGCACCCTGCAGCCTGGGGGTGGAAGACTGGCCCTGAGGTTCAGGGAGGAGAAGGCAAGGTGAACACACACGGGTACAGGTTCGGTGAGGGAACACGCAGCAGAGTCTTTAAAGAAAAGGGAGTTTAAAAAGATGAATTAGGTGAATAGCGTCTCCTTCCCCAGCCCTCCCCCCATTAACAATGAGGACAATGTGGCATTTCCATTGTTGTAGAAACAGTCAGTTTCAAAAAAATTCAGGATATTAAAATCCCTTGCTGTGTGTCTCTGAGATCTAATTGCCATGATTAAGCCTAATGAGTGTGAGTCACCCAAGCAGAAATAAGTGGGGAGCATGACTTCCCTATGAAGGCACCCAGCCACGGTGTTCATGGACCCCCACTGTTCGTCTGGTGTCCGATAGATTGCAGGACACAATGCCGATGGGCAGGCAAGACTCCCTCACAGACAGAGGCGGCAGAGGCCAGGCTGTCTGGTCGACCCTGCTGATCACACTCACTGCAGGCCCGGGGTCCCTCACTACCACTGTAGCTTCTGTGTCTCCCAAGGATGCTGCGGAAATGCAGCCTCAGCTGGCCACACTGCCACCGGGATAAAGAGCCACCAGCCGCGGCTACTTATAGCACTGAAGGCCCAGCGCTCCGTGGTTCACATTACCATGTCCTGTCAAAGTGCTCCCCAGTGTCAGAGAGATGGGGAGCCCCACAGGTCGAGGAGCAGACCCAGCTGCTACAGCAATTCCGTATCAAGGGTAAAGCTCTGGGGACAGTGTTGGGTTCAAATCCTTCAGCTCAGGACAAGGTAATGACCTACTTCTACTCTTATTCTTCAACGTAGGAAAATGGAAATGGATTCCCACTTTGCTGGCCCTGGAAATAGCTAATATAAATAAACACAGCAAGTCCCTGAGTGGGGGTGATGGACCCCCCAAACCCCGGGACTCTGCGGTGAATAGAACTAGTCTAGACTAGGTGGTGAGGACTGAAAACCGAAGTTGACAGCCAGCAGGTGTCCACAGTCAGGGCAAGTGCCGCAGCCTCAGACCGTGTGCTGTGGTCATGTGACAGACACAACAGCGGCCCATGGCCGCCTCACAACTGAGCAGCACAAGGACCGATGGGAAAGTCCAGGGATGTCCATCCCTGTCCCCTGACTGTCTGAACTGACAGAGCAAGTGGCCGCCATCTTAGAGCCACCGCTTCACAGCAAAACCATCTACTTCTCCTCACAGCAACCTGGTCAAGTGGCCCAGCGGGTCACTTTTGCTGCTTCTGCAGGAGAGAACAGAGCAACAGTGGCCAGTGCCATGAGCTTTTAACCACAGACAGAATACAACATCGTCATGGAGTAGAGGCCTCCTGCCTGCACAGAGGTGCTCACAGGACCCATTGTTTAATGTAAGGGTGCCACATGCCTTCCTTGCCTTTTGCAGATGCAGCAGCCATCTTAGGCACTCAACAGCATCACAGAGGATGCCCCTCACCTTTGCCAGGCTGTTTGCTCACTCATTCATTCTTTTTCAATTTTATTTATTCACTAATTTTCTCATTAATTGAAACACTGACTGAACTTCTCTGAGAGCCATGGTAGGTCTGAGGAAGGTTTCTTTCCAGGCTAAGCACTGAACTGGATCCGCTGCACAACCTCCAAAAACAAAACCTAACACAACGACCTGTTTCCAAGTAACGTACTCACATCTCCCGTGATCTGCGCAAGAGCCTGATATCCATGTTGGAAACTTAGTGCATAATTTCCTATAAGTCATTCATCTTTACAAGACAGGGTTTTGGGAGGTGACAAAAACTAGACGAGGTCGTAGAAGCAGGGCTCTCATGATGATATCAACAGGACTATGAGAAGAGAAAGAGGGACCCAAACTTCTTGCTCTGTCTCACACGTGGAGCCCTCGGTAGTGTCAGAGTGACCCACAGGAGCTTTGCCGGCCACCAAGCAGACGTCATAACCACATTCTTGAACTTCCGATGCCAGAGCTCTGAGCCAAGGGAACGTCTATCTGGCGCAGATTAACTCCTGTGAGTTAATTGGTTATAGCAAGAAGAAGCAGGTTAAGATTCAACTAAGAAATAGTCAAAGAATATGTAAAGGAACAAAAGTCATCTGACATCCGAAAACACAAGATTTGCTTTTTACAGCGTTCAGTAACAACATCAGGCACTCAAAGCTGAAAAGATACAAGAATTAGGGGATAGATCAATTAACTGAAATTGACTCAAAACTGACCCAGATGTTGAAATCTGCAAAGACATGAAAATCATTACGATGACTGTATCCTACAAGTGTACAGTTAATTAGAAACATCAAACCCAATCTCTAGAGATGAAAATCATAATGTATAGAGTGAAAAATACAACTATGGATATAATTAGTGGACGATTCCAGAAGGAAAATTCATAAATTTAAATATAGAGCCCTAGAAACTATCATAAAAGAAACACACAGAGATAAAGTGCATTTTTAAAGTGTAAAAACACATCAGAGAGAGAGTGGTGAGCAGCAGAGAAAGAGCTTCCTGGAGATGTGGTGTCCTGACGTTGCAATACAGCAGTGCGAGAAGGAGAAGGAGGGAAATGGCTTCCTGGGACCCTCGAAGGTTCTAAAGTGAGAACTGAAGACACAAGAGAGGAAAGAGAGAGATTTCAGCAAAGAGAAAGAGACAGCAAGCAGCCCCTCGGGCCAGAGCCCAGACTCGTGCATGGGAACTGTGACTCAAACCTGCAGACACACAGTGACCACTGCTGACCCCTCTGCAGAGAAATGTCCCAGTGGAACAGAGCAGTGGACACAGTGGACCACTGTGTCTGCTGAGTCACCTAAGGCCAGATGTCACCCAGGACAGGGGATTGGCTGGTACCATGTTAGGGGGACTCTGACTGAACTCAGAACTCAGAAGAGTTGCAGGTAGATGCCACACAGTGGCTCTCAGCATCTTGGTTCTGGGTGCTGAGTTCCTGTCAGCAGGAGGCCAGGGAGTGGAGTTCAAACCAGCAGGAGGCACGTGGACTGTGGTAGGCTTATGGAACCGGTTCTAGCCTCATTGCCACAAACCAGCTTGCACGTTAGTGGAACTAAAGTGCAGGCTGGCTGGGTTTATCATCTACCCACTGTGAAGCTGCAGCTGGCTCACTGGGATTAATCAACTTGGCCTTTGTTGCCTCCCAGGGATGTAGAGTCACACTGGGAAAGAGAAAGGGGCATTGAGAGAGACTCCTGCAGTGGCTCTGGCCTTCTGCAAGCCAGTATGATGTCTGTGAGTTAGGAAAGTAGGAGTCAGAAAAGACACAGGGACTTAAGAGAAACTGAGGTCTTGGGCTGAAGAAAGGAAACCAAGAAAAGGAAAGAAACAGGACAGAGATAAGAAAATACATATTACTTATAACCATCCATGCTAATGGTCTTAATTCACAAATCAAAAGAAGCAGACTCACAGAATGGATCAACGATATACTGCACACACAAAAAAACCACATTTAAATGAAAAAGAAAGGCATAGACTCAAAGTCAAAGGACAGGAAATAATATTCCGTGTGACAGAACCTGGAAAAAATCAGAGGTAGCTATTCTGTTTGCAGACAAAGTAGATTTCAAGCCAAAACTGATTAAAAGAGACAAAGAAAGTCACTACATCCTTGTAAAGGGAACTGCGAGGAAGAGATATAAACCATAAATGTATATGCACCAAATAACAGTGCACCCAGCTGTATAAAACATATTAATAGATGTGAAAAATCATATTCTAATGTAGTTATAATGGAGGACCGCAATACCCCACTGTCACAAATAGATCAATAGGCAAAAAAATCAATAATGAAATGTTAGAACTGAACCAAACTTGGGCCGGGGATATAGCTCAGTGGTTCTGGCATCTGTCTTGCAAGCGCAAGGGCCTGGGTTCGATCCCCGGCAACCACATAACGATACTGGGTGTGGAGACTCACCCCAGCAGCAACCAGTACCACTGGTGGCTCACGCCTGTAATCCCAGCACTCGGGAGGCAGAGGCAGGAGGATTGCTGTGATGTGAGTATGAGGCTGAGCTCAGGGCCAGCCTGAACTACAAAGCGAGACCCTGTCTCAAAAAACCTAAAAAAGAAAAGAAAAAGCAAAAAAGAAAGAACTGAACCAAACTTTTGAACAAATGTGTGTAGTAGATATCTACACAGTGTGCTATCCCACAATATCAGAACACATGTTCTTCTCAGCTGCACATGGGACATTCTCCAAAGTAGACCACATTGTAGCTTGCAGAACATGCTTAAGTAAATGCAAAGGAATTGAAATTACCCCCTGCATACTATCAGACCATAGCACAATGAAATTGGAAATCAATGGCAGAAGAAACCACAAGAACTTCATAAACACATGGAAATTATATAACACCTTCCTTAACAAACAGTGGATCACAGATGAAATTAAAGAAAAAGCTAAACAGTTTCTACAATTAAATGATAATGACAATATAACATACCAGAACATATGGGACAAAAAGAAAGCAGTTCCATAGGGAAACTTATAATGGTGAATACCCACGTCAAGAAAAAACAAATAAAAAATAATGTTGAATGAACTCAAATAAACAATAATCAACAATGTAATGTTAAACCCTAACCTTCTAGAAAAAGAAGGGCAAGTCAAGTACAAAACTTATGCAAGAGAGGAAGTTATAAAAAATAGGGCAGAAATGAATGCTATAGAGATTAAAGAAAAATCCAAAGAATCAATGAATCAAAGAATTGGTTCTTTGAAAGACAAAATAAAATTGAAAAATCCTTAGCCAACCTTATCCCAAAAAAGAAAAGACTTAAATCTATGCAAAAGGAAATGAAATGGGTGAGATCACAACAGACTTTGCAGAAATCCAGAAGATCATCACCAACTACTTTGAGAACCTATATTCTAATAAGGAAAATACAGAATAAAAGGACAGATTTTTAGATATGTATGAATTACCAGAGCTGAATCGTGAAGATATAAAAGTTCCAAATAAACCAATATCAGCCAATGAAATTGAAGATGTAATTAAAAACCTACCATCAAAAAAAGCCCAGACCCTGATGGATTCACTGTTAAATTCTACAAGAAATTTAGAGAAAACCTAATGTCACTACGTGCGGACAACGATAACAGCAGTAATCACGGAAGGTTAATGGGAAAGGAAGCTATGCAGACAACGCACAGAGTGTAAGGGAGCGTGAACGCACTCCACGAGGCACTGTAACCCGGAGACACGCAGATACACATGGAAACCCGCAGGACTGGCACACAGGAAGAGCGTGCCCTGATGGACAGCGTTCACTTCAGGGACTCCACTGTGTCACTGTGACCAATGAGCCACCGGAGCGGGAGTGCTGACAGTGGGGGAGACTGTGCAGGTGTGAGGCTGGGGACACATGGGAAATCAAATTCTTCCCCCCCCCCCAGTTTTGCTTTAGTATAAAACTGCTCCAAAATGTCTTTATTTGTATGAAATGAAATTAGAATTAAATTTCCAATGTCTTTTAAAAACACATAATTCCATATTCAACAAAGGTAAATGGAAAAATAAACAATAATTAACATAAAGGGAAAAAAAATGAAGGCACAATGTTTTCTTAGATGCTCAAAGCCGGAAGCAGCCTCGCCAGGAGAATGTGGGTGGTGGTTGGAGAGGGTCAACCAGATGCCCAGACATGCACTGTGGCCCCTCGAGTAATTGCTATCATCATAGTTCAGAGACTTGTAGGTAAGAAGCCAATGAAGGAGACAGACTGTCACTAACAACCCACATGTTATACTTTGAAAAGTACTTTGTAATGGAACCAACAACTGGAAAAAGTGAAAACAGCCACCTGACAAACTCAACCTCGTGATATAAACAGTCGTGCTAAATGCAAACACCTCAGCACCCTATCAAAGACACAGTCCTGAATTGATATAAAAATGACCCACATATCTGGGGATGGCAGGAAACATATTTTTAAGAGACATAAAGACAAAAATAAGAGACATAAGACAAAAATAATTTAAGAGAAAAATGCTGTACTTGTATTAGTCCACATGGGCTGCATTACAAGATAGCACAGACAGCTCACAGCCAAGAGACTTCTTATTCCTCAGGATCTGAAGCTAGAATCTAGAGACCAAGGTGCTGTGCTACTCCTCTCCTGGTGAGGGCGCTCTCCTGTGCGGACAGCGGCTTGTCACTGCACCCTCCTGTGGACCAAGCGCTCTGGGGTCTGCCTCGTCTTGCAAAGACACTCTAGTGCTATCAAGTTGGGACCTGACCTCTATGACCACTTAACCTGATGGCCTTCTTACAGTCCGTTTATAAACACGGGCCCCAGGGATTAGGACCTGAACTCATGTGTTTGGGGTGAGGGAGGACATAATTCCCAGCATCCACTCACGGACAACACAAGGAGAGTGAAATGGCTCTGAGATAGGAGACAGATATGGTAACACCAACTCAACACGAGGATGCCAGGAACCATCCTACCCAGCAAGAACAGAGCTCAAGCACTACTCTAAGCATTTGCAAGAACAGCCCATATTCTGAATCATAAAATGAATTGAAAAGCATCAGATTCATACAGAGTTTGTTTTTCTGGTCCTCCCCACAATAGAACTAAATTAAAAGCCCTGAAGTGGAAGATAGTTGGAAAATCATCAAAAATCTGGAAACTAAAGAACACCTGGGTGACTTCTGAGTCAAAGAAGGAATTGAAAGGGATAATACAAAAGTACCTTGAACTGAAGAGCATTGGAGAGGCAGAGAACGGACCAAGCTCTTGTGTTAGGAAGGAGGAAAGGCTTCAAATCAATAACCTCAACTTCCACCTTCAGCTATTAGGAGAAAGGAGCAAATCAAAGCCAGCATAAGCAGAGGAAAGCAAATAGTGAGTAACACAGACAAGTCACTGAAAAACAGTGTCACCAAAAGGAAGCAGGGAAACCTTGAGGATAGCTGAACTCAAAGCTGATGATTTGAGCAGATGAATATTTAGGGCAGCGCCCAGAGAGGCTGGTGGGAGACCTCCAGAGGCACCTCCAGAGATTGCTGGGAAAGCGCAGCCGTGGAGCCATACTCATGACCCCGGGCTCCGTGGATGGAGGACGCGCTACCTACTCAAACCTGCAGCAGCACAGAGCCGGATGATACTGTCGTCCTCAAAAAGTCCTATCCAGCTCACAGGGAACTCTCCAGCCTCCCTCAGTCAGTCATAGGTCAGGAACTGATGGAAGCCACTTCCGGCCCACGGAGGCCTACTGTCCTCACTCTCCAGTCCAGCTCAGGAAGTCCGGGAGCTATAGCAGGGCATATCTGAATCCCCCAGAACCCCTAACCTACCTCCTCATGTCTGTATTGGAGGCAGGGACTTCACAAAGTGATCAAGGGCGGATGGATGAGGCGGTGGGGCGGAGCCCACTCCTGGAGGATTAGTGTCCTTAGCAGAGGAGATCTCAGGGGTGAGGCCGTGTCCCTCTTGTTGCTCCCGGCCTTTTTTATTCTCCACTGTGAGACAACACAGCCCCAGGAGTCAGGAGGAGCACTCTGGAGGAACTGAGGTGACCAGCATCCCCATCTGAGTAGCGCCCCCCAGAACTGTGTGGCATCAAAGCTCCGGGATCCCAGCCTCCCGCCAGTGGTCTGGGATGTGGCGGTGGAGCAGCTGATCCAGGAGTCACTGCCCATACTGGGGTGGCTGGGGACCCTCAGACAGAGAAGGACTTCGGCTCTTACCAGATTCCAGCAGCCTTGGCTGCAGCAGGAAGAACAGTCGGCATCTTCCTGCTGAGCCCCGTGAGGAGACTGTGGTTGTTCTGTTCCTCCCTGGCTGAGAGAAAGGTGGCGCTGCCTGCACTCCCTTGATGTGAGGTGAGCTTCCCTGGGGCACATTTTCAAGGAGTCAGCTCTGGGGGAGCCTGGCAGCGGGCACACGCTTCGGGATCATGCCCACACCTGCCTCCCGTGTCCAGATTTCAGAGGAGGAGGCTGGGAAGTCAGGCTCGGCACACGCTGGCAACTTAGCAGCAGGGAGCGGGAGCTTATGAGAGATGAGACCTTAGGGGACAAAGCAGTGTGGTGCTGGGAGATTGCAGCAGTTCAAGGGTTGATGAGCTTGGAAACGTGACTGCCTCTGGAGATGGGATTCTCCAAACCTGAGCTACAAACACCAAGCAAAGTTATCTTTCAATTTAATAAAGCACATCAGAGAAAGGTCAGAATCTGAGGCATCTAGAAAAACAACCATCCCTTAGATAAAATGCAGCGGGCTTCACGGGAGATGAGGGGCGCGGCCTTTCCCCCTGTCACCGCACATACCTGCACCGGTTGAGAGTCAGCCAGAGGCTGAACGGAAACCTGGGGTAGATGGGAGGGTCAGGTGGCCCAGGGGCTGCTGGGAGCACCAAAGAAGCCCCTGCCTGGCAGCCTGCAGGGTGTTGCTGGGAAGACGAGGCCCAAGCTGAGGTCTACCAACTAGGTGCACGTGCAGGGTGGGCAGGCATGGCCTTCACGTTGTGTCAACCACGTAACAGCCTCAGAAGGTGACCCCATCACCTAATCCCTGGACCTGCCGGGAAGAGACCAGAAGTCCCCACCTGCTAGTTAGGATTTTAAATTCAACGCTCTCCATTGTACAGGGTAGAAATGACAGGAGCTACTTTCTAGCTTCACCTAAGGAAAGATCATCTTTAAAGCATTGATTTTTTTAATATAATAGATTTTATTTTAGAATATTTTTAAATTTACAGAAATGGTGAAAGAGAGCACAGAGCGTTCCCTTGTTCCCTGTCCCCAGAATACCTTGTTGGTGGGATCTCAGAATAGCAGGTACCCTCACCACGGCTGAGGAGCCTCCTGTGTGACTCTGGGGGAGTGCGTGATTCCTCCACAGCCGCCCTCTTTCCAGGGCCTGTTCCCTGCTCCTGGAGGCCGAGGTCAGGATCTCCAGCACAGCTGTTCCACGGTGTGCAGCGCAGCTGGACTCTCAGCACCACTGCACCCTGTCCTGGGGTGTTGTCGCCTCCAAAGGGACTCCTTAATTGCTCATACATCAAGACTCCTTCATTGTGGTGTGAATTCTGAGTCCGACCCCTGCGGGTGCCACCTGGCATCTCTTACACACATGGCTGTGTGCCACCCACGTAGACGTCATGCTCAAGGTAGCTTGCAGCTCAGCATCAGCTTGTACATTTCAGTGATCCAGCCCTCTCTCTGTCCCCCAAAGACCAGGCCATTTCACTGTCTCCACAATTTTACCTTTTCTGGAACTCTCAAAATCAATATCATACAGGACATAGGCTTCTCAGGCTGGGTGGTTTTTTTTTTTGAGATAGGGTTTCCACTTTCTTGCTTTGTAGTTTAGGCTGGTCCTGAACTCACCGTCAAACTCGAAGCAATCCTCCTGCCTCTGTCTTCTGAGTGCTGGGATTATAGGCCTGAGCTACCACGCCCCAGTACTGCGGTAAGTGACACTGATTGCTGGTGAGCATGATTCGCCATGGTGGGCTTTGTTGTATGTGGTTACCAGGGATCAAACTCATGACCTTGCACCTGCAAGGCAAGCTCTGGAACCACTGAGCTAAATCCCTAGCCCCTAAACTGGCTTCGTTTGCTTAGCAACATGCCTTCCATTAGTTAGGATCTTAAATTGGAAACGTGACTACCTCTGGAGACGGGATTCTCCACACCTGAGCTACAAACACCAAGCAAAGTTATTTTTCAGTTTAACAACCAGTGTTTTCCTGGTTTTGTATCCCATGTGCTTTCGTTGCTTACAAACATTCCGTTGTCTGGTTTCAGTCCCATTGGTTCGTCCCTCACCTAGCGAGGAGCACACCGTCATCGTAAGATTTTAATTATTACGGTGAAAGGTCCTAGAGCATTTGTGGGGTTTGTGTAAACACGACCTCTGAGTGAGTTCCTAGAAGCGCCACTGCCGGCCCAGAGCTTGGGAGCTTGCTTGGTTTTGCAGAAGCCACCAAACTGTCTTCCAAATAGCGGCTCCGTCTCTCACAGGCTTCCTCCGTGCTCTTCACACCCTCTCCAGCCACGGGACGACCGACGGTCTGGGCCTCTGTGTTCAGGCCATCCTCACAGGTGTGCCTGGCTAGCTCGCGGGTGTCTTAATTTGTAATTATCAAATGACAAACGCTGGTGAGAATCTGTGTATCTGCATCTTTGACATCTAGCATCTCTTCTAGGTGAGTTGTCTGCCCAAGCTTTTTAATTCAGTTGTTTATTTTCTTATGGTTGGGTTTTCATCGCACTTTGTATATTTTGAATTCAGATCATTTAAGAGTTGTGAATTATCGAATCTTCTCCCAATCTGTGGTTCATCTTTTCATTCTCTTACCACTACTTTTTACAGAGCAAAAACTGTAATTGCAAAACTCCATTTTGTCCTTTTCCTGAGAGAGAGAGAGAGAGAGAGAGAGACAGAGAGAGACAGAGAGAGAGAGAGAGAGAGTATGTGTGTGTGAAACTGGACATTGAACCCGGGGCTTTTGCCCTGAGCTTATAATATTTTTATTTTGAGACAGAATCTCACTTATTTGCCCAAGCAGGACCCAAACTTGTGATCCTCCTGCCTCAGCCTCCACACAGTGCTGAGATTCCAGGCACCGAACACACACCCAACTAGTTTTCATTGTTTTACTCAAAAATCTTATCACCAAACCCAAAGTCACTTAGATCTTCACTGATGTATGTTTTGGGAAGACAGATGGTTTTATTTCACATCTGAATCAAAGATATGTGTTCAGTTAATTTTGTGAAAGGTCCAAAGTATACAAGTCAGACTTTTTTCTGAATTGTATCTGTCTCTGCACGTTTTGTCCACCACTGTTTGTTGAAACCTTGTCCCCTCTCTGGGCTACCTGTGTGATATGGGTCCCCTGCTGACCTGTTCTGAGAGCTGAGGGTCTAACCTTACACCTGACCGCACCGACTTGATTTCTGCTACGTTACAGCAAACAGTGGAAGCAAACAGTTTTCCAGCTGCGTCCTTCTGTCGTGCACGCTTGACACGTTAGAGTCCCTTCCTTCTCTGTAAACATTAGGGTCACTTTTAGGACCTACAAAGCAGCCCCTGAACACAGGGTGCCTGTCCCTTATCACATCTTCCTTCTCTTCTGTCAGCACCGTTACCTCCTGCTCCTCAGCTGTGTGTATACGTCATCAGAGAGTGGCTGAGTTTCTAGGTTTTTGGTTCTTTCATTGTTTTTTTTGTGTGTGTGTGTTCAGCAGCCATCTTCAGCTGTGAGAGGTCAGTCCCAAAACCCCCAACCAGGGCCTGAAATTATAGATAACATGGAATCCTCTATGGACTATGTATATGTTCTGTACATCCAGCCCTATGATACAATTTAATTTGTAAATTAGACATAATGAGAAATTAACAATAACTTCTGATAACGTGGGACAATACAGCGGCACCCTAAGGTAAACACAGAGGGGCTCTTTGTCTCTTAGAGCAATCAAGACAAATAGTGATATTGTTGGAGGGCGGTTGTTGACAGGCAGCTGGAACTGTGGAAAGAAATCTCTGAGGAGGAGGGTCCCACTGCTGTCCTTGTCCATGAGCCTGGCTTCTACTGACTCTCAACTCCGATTACTCGTAGCTGGTGGGTAAGAATCACTCGATTCCGGTAAATCCGTATCATGTTGCCCTCGTGATCTGCAGCCTGTTCCGATCGCCTCCAATTTCTAAAGTTTTGTTGCCATCTTAGAAAACTGGCAGCTGCATTCTTAGGCAGTGACCCCATTATCCCTGCTAATCATCCTTGTTTTGAAGTCTCCTATTTCCAAAATTAATGTGACACCTTTAGCTTTCTTTTAATTAGTGTTCCCAGGACCTGCCCGGCTTCCTCCCTTCAGTTTTGACCTGTCTTCACATGAAAGGGGCTTTCTTGTAGACAGCATGCGGTTAGCTATTTTTAAGCCACTCTGACAATACGTAATAAAGCTGGTGTATTTAGGCCATTCACATTTAAAGTGATTATTTATATGTTGGGATTAATACCTCCCCTGCTTATTGCTGTGGTCTGTGTTATTCTTTGCCCCCACCCCCTCATGTTATGCTTTCTCTGGTTTTAATTAAATATTCCCTGAGAGTCACACACTTGCTTTTCCTAGTGTATCAACCCCAACCCTTCTTCAATTGTTAGTGGGCTCCCTAGAGCTCACGCTGCACACTCGCTACTAATCCCAGCCCACTCTGAGGAGCTGTGGCTCCGACGTGGCCACGCCGTGGCTCCGGCTCTGACCTCTCTACCCCGTTCTCTGCTTTAACAGCATTGTCTCTCAGGGGAATATTTTCAGATTGACTCAAATAAAAGGATAAAATTGAGAAGGCATTTTTTTTTCTTCATTTATTCCTTCTCTGGTATTTTTTTGCTTCTTGAGGGAGATCTGAGTTCCTGGTATGTATTTCTTCCTGCTTTCTATGGGGTTTGTTTCAACATCTCTTGCTGTTAGCTCTGCTAACAATGAACTCCCTTGGCTTTTGTCTGTTTGAGAAAGCCTTTATTTCTATTTTCACTTCTGAGGGCAAGTTCCGTTGGATATAGAATTTTAGGTTGATGGGGTTGTTCTAGTTTGTTTCTTTTAATATGGAATATTTTGTTCCCTCTCTTGCTCTGTGGCTTTACCAGTGCATCTAGTAGTAATTCTTATCCTTGGCCCTCAAAAAGTAAAATGATTTTGTATCCTGATTCATTTCAAGAACTTATTTCTTGGACTTTAATTTTCTGCAGGTTGAGTATGATATTCCAAAGTCAATACTACATTATTATTTAGTTTGACATGTTCTGAGATTTCTAAATCTGTGGTCTGCAGTCTGTTGCTCATTTTGGAATGTTCTTGGCAGTTATTCCTTCGAAGATTCTTTCCCACTGGCTTCTCCTTCCCTCTGCCTTCTACTTACACACCACAGCCCCTTGGGAATTTTCCCCCAACCCCTGGTCCCCTAATCCTAATATCTATCTATCTATCTATCTATATACATATATATATACATATATATATACATATATATGTGTGTGTTCCCTTATATATATGTTCCCATAATATATATATATATTCCCTTATATATATATCTTCCCACATATATATATTCCCATTATATATATTCCCTTATATATATCTTCCCATATATATATATATATTACCTTATATTATATACATACACACACATATATATATATACCACCCCCAAAGTGAAAATCATCATTATATATTGTAAACATAAACTGATACAAAAGGAAAAGTAATGATAGACTTCGTAAAAAAATAGACTCTAACCTTGAATTTACTGATAATAAGGCAAATTAAGGTTTCCAGGTAAAGAAATGATGAAGATTGCTCAGAAAAAGCATCCCCGCCAGGCGCTTGGCAGCCTGACGTGATGAGAACATCGATCCCTCGGTCACAGAGGGTCTGTACCCTCCCCCTCGACACCACGGGGTCCCCTGTCTTCTGCAGTAACCTCTGGGTGTCTCTAACTTCATTTTCATAAATTCCTAAACCATTCCCTCTAATAAAATCCCCACCCCAGTTAGAAATATACGCAGTCCAGGATGACTGTTCTTAACATCTCATAATTAACAATTCTTAATGAAATGAGACTTGAACTAATCAGCAATATCAATTCTAATACAAAGTACAGTATGCTGATTGCTTTTATTCACATTTAGTATCCTTCATCTACTGCAAAATATGTGTGTGTGTGTGTGTGTGTGTGTGTGTGTGTGCGTGCGCGCATAAGAATGGAAAAGTGGAATCCCAGAGGACTCCTCTTTCCCGGGTGTGCTCATCCCACCGTGCCATCCCCTCGACACAGCGGGGAGGCTGAGCAGTTCACACTGATGTAGAAAACACTATGGACGCCTAGAAGCCAACGGGGAGTGAGCCGCACAGAAGGGACAGAGCCCAGACACAGAGGTGACTTCGGGCTCAGGGATCCACACGCAGCCTGTGCTGTGGCTGTTGTCATTTTTAGGCCAGGCCCGGCCGCCGTTAGGAGCGGAAGCTGGATGAGTTTAATGACTGTTGCCATGTGAAGCTCCAGAAATTTGCTCTCTTCCCCTCTGGGGAAAAGTGTGTCCTACAAAAAACCCGGTACTCGTTTAAGACAAGAAAACACAAATGGAGAAGCAGATCAGTGAGGCTGGGTGTCGGCCTGCGTTTGCGTCACGTCTGCAGGCCTGTGTGAGCGGGGCGCAGTCAGAGGGGGCCCTACTCTCTGTAGCAGGAGACTCATGTCTGCGCACTGAGCCTCGCTCAGGCCTGGCCTGGGCTGCGGGGCTGCACAGCAACACAGTGGCCTGGAAACACGCCAGGGACAGAGACAGACAGCACACGGGCTTGGACAGCCCTTGGGAGCCGACTGCCAAAATCTGGGACATCACGAACTCATTCTCTGCGATGGTTTCAGCAAAAGCTCCATGAGGGTTGCTTTGCTTGGGGCCAGCTGGCCAGACTGGACAGGTACATTGGTCAGCGCCAGCTGCCATAAGAGTGCTGCAGCCTCCATGGCTCAAACAGCACCCACGAGTTCTCTCCTAGTCCCCAGTCGTGGACCTCCAAGATCAAGTCGCATCAGGGCTGGTTCTGCTAAAAAATGCTCTGTCCACGGCTTACGGGAGCTGCCTGCTTCCTGTGTCTGATGTGACCACCTACTTGTGTGTGACTCTCTCTCCGTCCCTCTTGTCTTTCGTCCCTGTCTCCCCCATTCTCTCGCTGCCCTCCCAGACCTTGCACAAAGTCAAACCCCTGCCGTAAGCCCTGACCCCTAACACTCAGAGTCCTCTTGAAGGTGCGCTGGAAATTTTCCTGTGCGGTGAAGGGAGAGGAGGTCAGTGCACCGGATGGAAGGCAGTGAAGAAACAACAGACAAAGCTGTAGGAGCCTGGATCTGACCACCCAGCAACACCCCTCAACCCAGAGCAGAGAGAAGCATGCTCCATCTCCAACATCACCCCCTGGCACAGAGCAGGCAGGGCCCAGGCTGGCCTGAAATGCTGTACCTGAGGGGAGGGGACCAGTGGGACAAGGTCTGGGCAGCCCTGGGCGCAGGGCAGAGCTATGCCCATGTGCCAGTGGGTGTTCCTAGAACTGCACTCAAAACCAATCTGGGAAGATTGAGTAAATCAGAAAAGCACAGATGTCCCGACTCGGAAGTGTTGGAAACAACCTGAATGCTCAACAGCGGAATTTATATTCTATTCATACCGAGTCACACTACTAACACTGAAAGTGAGTTCACTAGAGGTGTATGGAAACCTACAAGGATAAAAGCCCACACATAATGCTGAACAGAAGATGGCACCTGCAAAGGAAATGATATAACCTTAATGTAAACTATGGCATTGTGTTTAAACAATGGAAATCAATAACAGGCCTTGTTTATTCACATGCACACTCCTCTTCTGAATATAAAAATATGAGCTTGAAACACAGAAACTAACTCCAGGAAGGAAAGATGAGACTGGTTTAGAGAGATCAAAAGAGATGTCATGCAGCCGAAGCTCACTGTCAGATTCTCCTGTTAAAACACTTTAGAAGACACAGGAAGATATCACCCAGCAGATTGAGCGTGTGCTGTCTTCCCCTCCCTGGGAGACACGTGTCCCCGCACTTTTAGTTTATTGTTGTAGGCCCTGTTTGCAGTCCACACGGATTCCGCTCCTTGTGTAGAGTTGGCGTGTGTCCACAACACACCTTGATTCCTTTCTCATCTTCCATCCTCCCCGTGTCCCCATCTCTTCATTCCCTTCCTCTTTGAGAAAGATCTACAGTATTTCTCTGCCTCCTCATTAACTAACTTTTCTTTTGCTCCTTATTTATACTTCGGATTTCTCCTAGAAGAGAAACCATGTGATTTTTAAGAGTAGATGTCTGATTTATTTCACGTAGTATTATGGCCTCAAAGTGCATCCATTTTCCTACAAATGGCTCCCATTGATCTTTCTTTGTGGCAGAGTAGTGCTCCATTGTACGCAATGCTACATTTTCTCTATCCACTCCTCTGTGGATGGGCGCATAGGCTGCTCTACATTTTTAACTATGATGAATCGTTGTTGGCATAAACACAAGTAGACAGGAGCTATTGTGACATGAAGTCTTTAACTCTTTGGGAAGATAGCTAGAAGAATAGCTGGGTCCAGTAGAATTGCTAGTTTTGGTTTTTGAGGAATCATCATGCAGATTTCCAGAGAGGCTGTGCCTGTTTATACCCCTTCCAACAATATAGAAAGGTTCCTTTTCCCCCACAGCCTCCTTAGTACTCACTGTTGTTACTATGAAGAAAGCCATATATCGTGACACGATTTTCCTTGCCCTGCAGTCATTTCACTTTTATAATCTTACTGATAAATTTCCAGAAGCTTGGAGGGATCCATAGCATTGGACCTCAGAGCATGAATTTTGATTTTTAAGTGTCCTGAGAAGCTACTCAATGGAAGAGAAAAATTTCATTCACAGTAGAATTTTTACCTAATTGCAAATAGTCACCTGATCAAACATAAGTTAGCTCGGAGGTTTTGGATTTATTTTTAAAAGTAGGCAACAAGGAGAATAGTAGGTGAACAAGAATAGAAGATCCAACTTTGCAAAAAACCAAACAGACAAACAAAACACAACCACAACAAAGCATGTGTGTCCAAGTAGAGGTGCTCAGTGAAGTCCACAGGGTAGGAAAAGGGCTAGCCTCATCACACGGTGAGGTCTCCTAGTAGAAATTTTTTTCCTAAAGCCATGCAATACTTTGGGCCTATGAAACAGTTTCTAGATGATAAAGAGTTTGTCTTTTTTGTCAGTTCAAATTATTTGCTATTAAAATGTGACAGCCCTTTCCAAAATGTTTTAATAAACCTTTTTATTATTTATTTTTATTATTATTTATTATTTTAAGAGAGTTTCAGAACCCTAAAGAGGTTTAGAACAATGAAGAAGCCCCATCTGCCCACAGCTGGTTTTCTTGTTGTAGTTTCTCATATTAATATGCACTTTTATCATCAGAGTCCGTATCGGCACAATATTATTAATGGGTAATGAGCCAATACTGATCCACCACTACCACTAAAGTTCATGTTTTATTCAGATTTCCTTATTTTTTTTGCCTAATGTCCTTTTTCTCTGAAACACCTCATTACCGGGAGTCCTCAGAGCCCCTTGGGTGCCGCTCATCTCTGACAGCTTCCCACATGTTCCCCGTTTTGGGAAGAACTTGACAGCTTGAACAGGGCTGGGCCCGTATGTTGCAGAGTCTCCTCAGCTGGGACCTGTGGGCTCGGGCAGGAGACCACCGGGGGACATGGTCTTCTCATCTTCTGGCAGCGACATCTATCATCCACGTGACCGACCCAGTGGACACTGAATTTGATTTAGCTTTTGTTTGTTTCTCCCCGTAACTTACACTGCTCTTTAGAAACAAATCACTTTTTGTCTATTCTCAAGAGCTGGGGAGCTTTTCTCCATTGTTTGCAGAGAGGCCATCTATATAAATACTAGGAATTGTTTTGCATGAGACTCGTGTTTTACATTTTATTTATTTCTTTGTCTATCTACTGGTCCATCAGTCTGGTCATCCCCTCCCACTAGAGTGGGCTCATGGCGAGTAGGTCCCTGACTTTCACAGATAAGAACGGACCTTGAATTATGGACATTTGTGAAAGCGAACAGATTGTGGCAGTAGCTCACGTGTCCACCGGAAGTTGCCACAGTTGTGCCAGCGGGGATTTGCTGCGTTTTCAGGTGTGTGTTGGATTTTTTATGCCTCCTATTATGTATACGTGTCAAATGTGTATGAGACTCACTTTGTCAGACTCACAAATGAATCTGACCTAGGATTATTCTCCCAGAACAGAACTTGTTCGTGAGTTAGGGACATGTGTAGCAGCCACTTTGGTGGTGACGCAGCGCTCAGGTCTTCATTATGCTGCCCTCCTGAGCATCTAGCGTTGGCCACAGAGAAACTTCCACTTCGTTCTGTTTTCTCTTCAACTCCCATTACTTTCTGTTTCAAGTGCTTTCTTACTTTTGGGCATATAACAAACCCCAAGGCGCATCTCACACTTTTCCTTCTCACGTCTTGGCAGGAGACCCTTCTCTGAGTTCTTTCTGTGATAGAGCACATTGAAAACTAAACTCGGGGTACATGCCATCTTTGCCTCAAGGGTGCCATTGCTTCTTCCCTGCTGATGGCACAGGCTGCACGCACGGTATGTGTGTCCTAACCCCTGTGCCCGCCCTGCACCGCACACACATACCTGTGACCCCCCGTGTCCGAGTGACTACCAGGGTCCCCTGCAGAGGATCCCCATCTCCTGCTTGATGCTAGAACACACGTGGGGAGAAAGACTCAGAGACGGAGTTTAGGGGAAACAGCGGGCTGAGTAAATGGCAAAGATCCCAAACAGCCAGAAACTGTGATATTTATTGGTGACATAATCATTGTCAGACTGCAGTGAGGGGCCAGGTATGGCTGCTAGAGAGAGTGGCTGACACGGGCAAGGCTGGAGGGAGAGGATAAAGCACCCTGCATTAGGGACAGACAGACCAGATGTAGGTTGTGGTTAATGATTAACCCGTCTCCACAGCTGAGAAGGTTTCATTCCTGGGAACAGAATGTGGGTTGAGTCACTCTGACGCTGGCTGTCATGTTGTCTCATATCAGAGCCCCACAGACTCCCGGGCTGTTTCTGGGCCCCGGCTGTGGCTGCTGGGGGGAATAATTGCGAATCCACATGCCACCGCAATGTCCCTGTGAGTCACACAGGCTTCCGTCGGACTCACCTTTTAAACAAGCCCGTGGTAGGGTTAACCCTTTACAGCATGCACTGCTCACAACCTGCTGTGGGCTTAATCCACAGGCCGATCCCTCACACATGACAACGAGCATGAACTTACACACACGTCTCCTGTTCTCCCTGGTTGCAACAGGGACCTCTGCCCTTTGCTTCTCTGACCACCCATTTAATTAAAAGCTCTGGCCCCACCTCCTACAACCATTAATGCAATGACTCACTTCCAACATACATGTGTAATGGGGCCACAGTGGTCACGCTAGGTCTCTCTGGGAAACAGCTCTCCCGAGTGGAGCTCTTGTGCATTTCATAATTTGGGGTCTTCCATGTGGATTTCCGGTGGTTGCTCCACACAGTCCTTGAACAGATGAAGACCTTTCCCCGGCATGACCTGAGTGAAGGAGACACTTTCTGCAGGGGCTACATTCTAACCCATTAAACTTTTCTTTTGTCCAACCTTGTAAGCTTTATCTCAAATCATGCAATTAGGAAACAGGGCTCCTCCAACTTTGTTTCCTTCAGTATTCTGGCCCCTTTAGGTCCCTTATATTTCAGAACAAGCTTTGAAATCTATTTATAAACATCTATATTCTCATGTTTGATTGGGATTGGGTTGAGTCTACAGGCCAACTGGGAGAGTCTTTTGTCCCACAGAGCACGAAATTGCTATGGAGAAGTCCACAGTGTGTTCCACAGATTTCTCCCTCCATTCCCCACTGGGAACATGGGGGCCTCTTTGCTCATCTTTCTGGGAAGGTTGTAAAGGTGGGGCCCCCCAGGATGATGGTCTGACAGCTCCTCACATTCAGGCTAGACCCCCGGACTCCAGGCCATGTCAGAATTACGGTTTGTATGCTCCCCACAGTGTCTGGCTGCAGCGCTTGTGTCCCGGGGATGGAAGCCCTGTCTGTGCCTCCTGGACAGGCCCATTGCCAGGTGTATCGTGACCTCCAGCCCTACACGGGACTCGGAGAGTGGTTGGTATTTAGGTTTTCTGGACTGTCTTGCTGTGGGGATTCTTTGAAGTTCCTTCCTTTTAGGTCCTGGGGATTCAGAAACCCCTGGATCTGTGACTTCAGAAAGGAGAGAAAATTGAGAAATATCCTCTTCCTTGTACGAGAAGCTCCCTGCGCTGAGAAGCTGCTCGGCACACGTCTGTCCCGCCAGAGCTCAGCACCACTGTGTCCTGGGCCTGCCCTGTGGGAAGGGGTCCCTGCTCCAAAGGAAAGCTAAGGTCTTACAGCCTAAGGACCCACCGGTCACCCCAAAACATAGCTACGAGGACACAGGGTATGGCCCACGTGGCAGGAATCCTACTCAGGACAAGTTTCTAGCTGAGAGAAGAAAGAAATTTTTCAACAAAGGCAGAGCTGAATAATCCACTGGGTTCTCATCCTGTTTCATTGATACATCTCAGGGACCTCCTCACCCACTTTCCACACCTGGCGCCGCTGCGGTTCTGGCCTCTTCATCTTTCCTGGGCCCCTGTACGGAACTTTTGATTCAATCGTTCTTTGGACTTCACAAGCAAACTATTCTGTGGTGTTTGTTTGTGTTTTGTGGTGCTCAAAATTGAACCTACGGCCTTTGCACTGAGCTGCATCCCCAGCCTTGTTTTATTTTTATTTTTACTTTGAGACAGAGTCTCACCAAGTCATTACCTTGCCCAGGCTGGGCTTGAACTTCTTCAGCCTTCCAGAGTGCTAGGATTATAGGACTGGACCACCGTGCCCAGCTGGTATATGTATTTTTAAAATTGTATTTCTAGGTTAATATATCTAAGTTAATTCATGTTATTTAATGGCCTCACATATAATCACTATATTACAAGTGTTTCGTAGTGGCTTGAAAAGATAAATTAATAATTTGGGATGATGCAATATAGGACAGAAATGTGTAAATGCAACATTGTTAGACTCTTCAAATTAATTAAAGCCTTAATTTATACATTGTCTATTCTATCAAAGCCTATGAGACACATAATCTCCTGTAAATGGGTTTCTATTCACTTATATGTACATAAGTGAAAGTGTTTTATTAGTCTATTTCGATGTTGGTATTTAGCATAAAATGCTCAGGACTGACACAGCCTCCCTGAGCAACACCTCCTTTATCATCCGATGTCCCTTTTCATCCACTCCGCCGCTGCAGCCTTGAGTCGGACTTCGTTTGAATTAGCAGGGACATCCATCCTCCCCTGTCCCTGGCTCCTCTCTCTGGCACTTCCAGCATGGGTGGTGTTGGTGTCAGGAAGCCAGGGACCCCAGAGCCTCTCTCTTCTCTTGTTGTTTAGGGGTGATGGAAGCTACTCCCAAGGCTGCTGTACGAGGCCATGGACTCAGAGTCCACCGTTGGTCAGTTTGGCAGTGAACCCGCACACTGCTTTCTGGAAACCACTACAGCAGCCAGAAGACGGACATCAAATAGTTACTGAGGATTATTTCACAAAATATCTCACGCACACGGCGCCATCACCACAAGCTAAGAGGCTGCAGAAGAGCTGGAAGAGGAATGCTAACTAGTGACATCCCCCAAAGTGTACCAGGCTTCGTCCCGGGCACAGCAGAGGTTCTCTTCAGCATAAGGATCAGCAAATTACCATTTTATTTTGTGTGTGCTTCCCACGCATGATTTCTATACTTTAATCTATCAATTTCTGTCATTTAGTAGGAAACTTTAGGTCACTATTATTTATTGTTGTAAAGTCATGTATTTCTTTTTATTCTGTCCTTCAAAGACAAACAGCATGTTAGGAAGAATTTCAGTCACAGATATGGTGAGGTTTTAGGGTCTTTGCCATTTGAGCAAGATGTGACTACCATAAAGGAGACAAATCCCTTGAGCATCGAAGTCACATAACTACTGAACCTACGAGAAACACTCAGCCAGTCATTTCCAAATACAAATAGAAACAATTCCAGAATATTTTCCATTGCTCAGACTGTCAAGGTAATATTTGATGCAGGGAGATGTGGACTAAAAGGCTACAGTTTTCCTTGCCTGGGCAAAGGGAAGCTAGAATTGCCTCTCTCTGAAGTGATGTGATTATCACAAGGAGAAGTTAAGGCTTACACTGTGCAATGCCATAATCCAAAGTCTTCGACACTGGCTTCTGGAGAGGCCAAGGGCTGGGAACAAAGATGTCACAGGACAGAGCATCCCACAAGTCTCAGCCCCGGAGGTACCATACTGCAGAAACAGGCCTGTACAGCCCTTTCTTCTCAGGTGGGGGGCCCGATCTAGACGATGGGGCTTCCTTCTTCCTGAACGAGGCTCTTGTACAGGAAGTGTGTCTAGGTTCAGAATTTGCTCAGAGGTTTTGGGGAGTCTGTTTCCCAGGGAGGACTATGGCAGGTGACAGCCACCTCCCGCCCCCTCTGGTTTCTTTCCCACCTGGTAGAGTCTTGTAAAGACCCACACTAAGCCGGGGCTCCAACTACTTCCTGTCTTGGGAGGGTGGGACAGGAAGGAGTTGAAGTCAGGAGCCTAGGCCCTTGCTCTCTGTGGCTTCGTCCTCTGTGACAATGGTCATTTATTGGTCTTTTGGAATTATCAGAAACAGGCTGAGTCTTAAATTTCAGAGGTACCTAAACTGTCCCTTTTCTTAAACCCTCCCTGGGCCTGTCCTTGACCCTGAAACCAAGACTTCCAACCCATGTCCAACCACGCAGGAGCCAGCATCCTGCCAGTGGCCCCACACACACTTCCTAGGCTCACAGACCTTTCCCTTCTGGCCTGTGCTCCTGTCCCTTCCGTGTGAAGGATGGAGCTACAAACAGAAGACAAATGGAGTAGCCCCAAGCCAGCTCCCAGCGCAGATCCCGAATCTCTGCATGTGATCCCAGAAAGACACGAAAAGTCAGACCCTGACTTGGGGTAGCTATGAAGGCTCATCCATGAGGATCGCAGGTCAGAACATCATACACTGAGAAGGTTCTCAGCTTGACTCTTCGGATGTGAAGTGAGTGGTTGTTCTCTTGTCCTCTTGCTTTGGGTCCCCAAAATGTCAGGGCCAGGCCTTCAGTGAGTGTCATACTCCTGCCGACAAGAGTATGACACCTTAGCAGGCATCCGAGTACTGCTTGTGACACCTTCCAGGATGAAAAGGTAGACAAATTAAAGATCTTTTCCTACATCTTTTGATAACTACTTTTCAAACTGTCTGAAAGAATGCCCTGCTTTCATACTCTGTGTTTTAGCAAGTGGGTACTATTTAAACGAAGATTGAGAGCACATTCAAAATCCTTTTGTGCACCCAGAAACCTCAAGTACAAATTGAAATGTTTGAATTATGCTTCCCGGTGGTGGTCTCTCACAGTCGGCATACGGAGCTGAGATTTCTCTGAGAAGTGAAATATGAAATTCAAAATGTATCTCAGTCAGAGTGTGGCTGTTTACCAAATAAATTTAGAGAAAGAAAGACATCACTGTCCTGTGTCCCTGGGACCTGTTTGAGGGTGGGCAGGCACAGCTTTGGCCAAGTCCAGCAGGATTGCAAAGCCACTATCTCCTGCTTGCAGAGACGCCCACAGACAGAGGAGTGCGAGGCTGAGAGGGCTAGGGGTGCTGGACACAGCGGCCCACGGACAGCACCAGGCTCAGTTACTTCATTGGTACAATTTATCCAATCCGTTGTGTTGCTGTCTCTGGGGAAACTGCAATGTTTTTTTTTTTCTAAACACAATTTGATATTTGAATTTATGTTTTTACACTCAGCACTTGGATTGCCAAAAAACAAAGAATATATTTTGCATTTTAAAAATATGTCCCTTATGTCCCTTAAAATGAAATTGTTCATTGGGCACGGAGCCAAGGGAGCTTCACAGTTTGCCTCGGTTTATCTTCCCACTCTGGCATGTGGGGGCCTGGTTGATACGATGAGTTGCCGGGTTGATTAGGTGTGAATTCTGCATTCGTCACTTAGCATTAGGAAGCTGTAGAGAAGCCCGTGTTTGGAAGTGATGTTACACTTCTCATCATCTCTTCTTAGACTTTCTTGCCCCAAGAAAAAGTTTCATCACCTCTCCAAGGAGCTTAATAGCTGTGAATTACAAACCCGACAGCTCTGTCTACCTGTCTTAGCGTTCACTCCAGAGCCGGGCTACTTGTTTTCCTTCTGCAAATTCAATGCCCAGTGTTTACAGTGTTTACTGCAGTGACTGAAGGCTTCACAGACCTGCGTTCCAGTCTTAGAAATGCTCAGAATGCGGGAGACTTTTCCATGAGCTCGTTTGTCCTGCAAGATGTGCCTGAGGACCCACAGACACAACAGGTGATATCAGCTGTGCCCTTCCTTTTACCTCTACCAGCCAAAATGTCACTGGACCTAAGACTTCGAGAGATTTCCCATCATCGCTAGAACAGGGTAACAGGAAGCACTAACAAGCATATTTCACAGGGCGCGCACCTTGGGCCGGCCAGCTTTCAGGCATACTCTGGCTCACGGCCTCTAAGGGGTCAGCCCATGGCCTCTTGGTCCTCTTGCTGCGGGTCGGTGCGCCAGGAAACACATCAGGGCAGGGACGCAGGGCTGAGGAGGCTGCTCCTTTACAACCTGGGGGAGCACAGGCAAAGGGGGACAACGGGGCTGTGCAATCCCCTTTCAGGTCCCTCCTTGACCTGAGACTTCCCACAGCTGATTCCTGACTCCTAGAGGTGAGACAGAGTCTTCAGCAGCTGGGGCTGCTGTACCAGTAAGAAAACCCTGTAGGAACTGGGTTCATCAGGGAAAATGAGAAGAGTGTGTCACAGCCGTGATGGGATTCACAGGTCACATGACTGACAAGGCGTGACTTCCAGCCAGGCACGCACACTTCCTCGCATTCACCAGGCGGACTTTCTGCAGCTCGGAGAATCAATGTTGACAACAACACCTTCCTAAAGAGTTTCCAGCAGACTGCAGTCGTCACGGAAATCTATTAGCAGTTAGGTGATTACAGGCCACAATTTGTGCCAATGCTAGGAGCTTAGGAAAGAAAAGACGGCCGTTCACAGGACAGGACACGGCTGCCCTGCTGATATAAGCAGGTGTCTCCCTGGTCTGCTCTCTTTCCTCCTCCACTGGCACCTGGGAGCAATGAATAGTCCAACAATGAGCTGATGAGCATACACTTGGCCTTGGGCTGGACAGGTACTGGCACCTGGACATTGACATGTCCTGTCCATTGGCAGGACAATGGCAGAGAAGAAGATCCTTGAACCAGAACGAGGGGCAGCTTCCGCCCAGGGGTCCGCTGGGGCTGGAGAACTGTGAACTGCAGCCATGAGCATCCCAGACGGCATAAGGATGAACCCAAGCAGCCCTGGGGGCTAACACAAACTGGACACCTCTGGTCATGACAATGCCTGAGCGGGGCTGAACCCTGGGCGTCCCCTGGGGCACCCCACTCCCTCGCCCCTCACTTGGCTCCCAAGCTCCTGCAGGCAGCCGGCACCTCTGAGTCCATCTAGGCCCGCAAGCAGATATTTTCCATGGTGACAGCGCTTTGAAGATCAAGGCGTGCAAATACCGTGGGCTGGCAAATTGGGAGGAAAAAGGTGAAAGTGTCATTTAATAGGGACAAGGGGCTTGGGCGGGTTTCTCACATCAAACAGGAAAGACACGAGCATGGTGGAGAGGGATTTCAGGGCTGCTCCAGGGCTGGATCTGTGGATGGCTCCATTCACGGCCTACCGAGACCCCAAGCGAAGTCCTCGGACACTTGATTAACTGTTTTACCAGGTTTTATTTTGGTAAAGAATGAAGGCATCGTGAGTTCAATGGAATTCAACATTTTTTTTTTAGTTATTGTTTTTTCTTGAGACAGGGTCTCTCTTTGTAGGTCAGGCTGGTCCTGAAGTCAGTCTTGAATGCAGCAATCCTCCTGCCTCTGCCTCCCAAGTGCTGGGATTACAGGTGTGAGCCACCAGGCCCGGCACTGTGTATGTGGTACTGACTGCTGGTGGGCATGAGTCACCATGCTCAGCATTGTTGTATGTGGTTACCAGGGATCGAACCTGGACCTTGCACTTGCAAGGCAGGTGCCAGAACCACTGAGCTAAAACCTCAGCCTTAAACTATACTTTTTTAACTGTAGCATTTCTTGGAGCTTGTGAGATACACTGCTCATGGCCACCAAAGAAATGGCAGCACACGTTAGACATCTCCGGGACATGTCCAGTGAAGTCCTGCCTCTCTGAGCAGAGGTATGGCACACAGGCCAGACACCTGGGTTTAAACCCTGGCTCCCCATGCTGCTGGTTACATGGCCTTGAACTCTGAACCTGAGTCCTTCTCTGGAAAAAAAAAAAAAAGGACACGTCTGTCTGGCGAAGTTGAAGTCAGAGTCCGTGATGTGAATGCAGCCCACGATCGGTCCTCAGCAGACACGGCGAAGTGAGACACAGGCCAGCACAGGCCTCTGCGGGACAGAAACGCCGATTCCTCACTGCGGATGTTGTTTGAACTCAGGACGGGGATAAGAAGACAGGCAGCCTCCCCCAGCAGAGCCTGGGCCTCTGTTCAGGACATGCTGTCTCTTGGTGGATTCTTCAGCCGGATCTGCCTCTGCCTGGGTCTCCTTGACTGCCAGGAGGACGCCGGGCTCCTTGTCACCATGTCTGGGACCAGTCCTCCCCCAGCAGGTAACACGAGAGGAGCAGGAACATTTCTATGCAACTTCAGAGCATTTTTCTGTAAGAAATAAATCTTCAGAAGTGAGAATTATAATTGAAGCGACCGAGTTCAGGATAGCCAAGTATAATTTTAGCAACAAAAGTACATGGTTCCAGAAACAGAAGCTCAGAACAGTCAAATTAAGCTGCAGTGAGGTAATTGGATGGAAGGCAGAGCTTTGAGCGTTCAAGGGGGGAAAATCTCCCCGTGAGAGAGAAAGATGCTTTCTACTGCACTGAAGAAAGACACCAAGAGGCCACATTCCCAAAGTCTGAGGCGCCCAGAATTTCAATCTGATGTCTCAAGTTCCAGGACCTGCCAAAAATTAGCCAAGAAAATGACATCTCCGTTTGTACCATAGAAACTCTTACTGTCCCTCCTCACCGGGTCCCTAGTGATCGTTATCCCAATGGGGGGCTTCCCTGGACACTCAGAGCGGAGCCCTGGCCCACTGGGGGGTCTGTCACACAGAAGATATCAGAATCTCTCTAATGGATGAGGAATATTACTCATGAGGCATTATTTAATATCAGCTTCATGTCCCAGACATCAGAAAAGACATTCCTGCCATTCTGTGGCTCCTATTTAAGATAAGAGGAGGGGCGGGGGCGGGGATTAGCTCAGCAGTTCTGTTGCCTGCTCTACAAGCACAAGGGCTCAAGTTTGATCTCCAGTAACCACATACAGCAATGCTGGGCCTGGAGACTCACGCCCACCAGTAATCAGTACCACATACCACAGTGCCAGGCATGGTGGCCCACAGCTGTAATCCCAGTACTCCGAGGCAGAGGCAGGAGATTGCTTGAATTCAAAGGCTGAGGTCAGGTCCAGCCCGAACTACAAAAGCAAGACCCTGTCTCAAAAAAAAGTAGGGTTAGGGAAGAAGGCCATTTGCCTGTAGAAATCTCCAAGTTCATTCTGTAACATATCGATTACTTTAGAAATCCACCGTTTTATAAAAGTGAGTCCATTAGAGAACACATCTACTGTTTGCTAAGTCCCTTTGAAGGAAGGTAGTATTCTGAATCCGCAGACACCAATCACTCCTGTCCCTCAGAGTGATGTTAACTGAGAAAAATACAGGGCACGGGGCACGTTAATCTGGAGATTTCCCACAACAAAATACCCAAGATCGGGTGTTTCCAGAAACGAGATTCTGTGGTCAGAGTTGGCAGAACCTGCTTCCTCCGGCAGTTGGGACAGTTACGTTTGGTTTTAGGATTTGGGGGTTGTTTGAGGTTTTTGTTTTTGAATTTTGAAGACTGAAGTCACCCCGAGACCTGCTCCACAGGGTCTGCTGGTCCCTGAAGCCCGCACCCCAGCCTCTCAGCGCTCCTCAGGTGCAGCACGTTGCCCCTCCCCCACCTGCCCGTGAGCTGCTTTTCTGTCCCTTCCAAGCACACGCACCCTTGGGTTTAGGCCCACTCAGCTGAGATCCACAGCGGTTGCACAGTGTCACCTGAGGTGCCAGCAGAGGCCACTAGGGGGCGCGCTTCGGGGACCACCATTCAACTACTGTACAGGGCGGCGTGAGTCTACCCTAACTGACCCACGGCTTACAGGACAGCGCAGCATGGAGCTGGTCTGTCTCAGCTAACAGATTCAACTTTTCTGTTGAAATGATTGGTCTCCACTGCTGGAATATCTGAATGCCTGTATTTTACAAAGAAATCCAGGGGAGCAGATCCAGTGCGGCCAAGACTGCTCCTCCCGCTCTGTGGTCTGTCTTCACGTCTCCGCGCCCTGAGAGATGATGTCATGCACTCGGCCTGGCTCTCAGGAATGTCCAGGACTATGTCCTGCTCTGACTGGCCCCAGAGAAGCGACCCTGACGGAAGTGTCTCAGGCCCAAGGGTCAAGCCTGGATTTGCCTTTTTTTCATCACAATGATGTATTTTCTGTGAACAGAAAGAGAGGATCTGTGAGTGGATGGGTTTGCTGTGTTCGCTAAGAAGTTTAGGACTCAGCGTGGGCTCTAGTCAGTGCTGATCCAGAGCCAACGGCCTAAATATCTTCTCTCTCATCTTTGTATGGCTTGACTTCAGGTTCTGGTAATATTTCTCAGATTCTAACCTAGTCACTCTTTTGTTCATTATACGCTCTCTTCTTCCTTTTCAAGCTTTTGTGGAATGAAGTAAAGGTTAGCTGATTGACTTAATGACTGGCTAGATGTTTGGATGGACGGACAGACAGATGTTGACTGTGTGGACGAGTGAGTGGACAGAGGATGAATGTGCAGGGTGTAGGGAGACGGGCGGGGAATGGGCGGTAGACAGAGTGCACGGACGGAGGGTGGACGGTGGGGGAGGACAGCTGGGGGGGTGGGGGTGGATGGCAGATGTGTGGATGGACAGTGGACAGATGAATGACGGGTGGGGTGGAGGGTGGATCAGAGGGAGACGAAGGACGCATGGAGGATGGGTGGGGATAGAGGGGGGAGACGGTAGCTGGTTGGACATTTTGATAAATGATGGTCTTATAGGATCAGGGCAGTTTAACCCCGTATGGACATCTGATTTAATTTTTACAAATATAAATACAATATTAAAAATAAAATCACAGCCATCAATCAAGATGTATCAGAAACAGAACTTTGTAAACCACTATGATTCCTCAGTTACTTTTTAAATAACTCAGATAAGTCGTTTTATTTTCAATTTTATTTTGCCAAAACTAATTTTGTGTGCATGAACTACTTGGGCAAAACTTTTATAAATGTTTGATTCAGTAACCCGTATAAGTTTGCCAGGTTTTACCAACCGTGATGATCATCAACACTGTGAGTTTTCTTTTTAAGTACATAAACTTCTTATGTAGTTCAAATTTTTCCTAGTTAAATTTTCCATATTTAAATTTTGTGAAAATGATAATAATACATTTTCCTGTGTGAAGTTTTTTTCCTCTGCCACATTTATTTTGTGTTATTTCTACCAGCAATGTTCATTATGAAATAAATAAAATGGATAGTCCATATGTCTCTCTTATTTCCAAAGAAAATTGTGAGAAACTCCTCTCAGATGTTCCAAAGTTGCTCTTTGGTTCAGGATCTATTTACATCCTTGGCAGGAGGGATAATTCTGTTTGGTGTTAGGATTTGGAGGTTGTTTGAGGTTTTGTTTTTGATTTTTGAAGACTAAAATCAGCCAGCAGAGGAGTAAATGTGGATGTCAGGGCAACAAGGTGACAGAGTCAGGTCACAAATCACAGAGATTCATCTGCGCTCGGCTAATCAACCCTCACTGACCCGAGGGAGCGGGAAGCTGCTGGTCACACACCGGGCTCAAGGGGAAACACCCCTCTCCCTGTGGAAGGAACGTGGGTTTGGGGGCGACTCCTCCACTCTGCTCTAGAGCTTTAAAGTCGCTACAGATGGGCTGTGTGCCAATAAAACTTTATTTAAAAAACAAGCTGAGGGCCAGACGCAGGCAGGCCCTGATCTAGGATCCGCTGAGCTAATCCATGGAGCACGTGACATGGGTCAATGTCCCTTTTACTGTGGACGGGCAATATAGCATAGACGGATTACATGCGTGCATGCTTGCACATGTACACGTCTCCAGGAAACAAGAGACAGAAATGAAGCTCTGTTGGGAGTAGAGCTTGCTTGAGTGAACGCAGCTGTCCTCTGCCCCTCTGCCTCTGATTATTAATGGCACAAGGACAGTCTTGGCTGCAGAGACGTAGGCCTGGGGCCAGCGCCAGGCCCAGCAAAGTGCTGGGGCACTTCAGTTGGAGTGGATAATAGAGCAAGTGAAAAGAATGAAAATTTATCTTCCTCTGATTTCCAGACCTGTCTGGGATTCAAGTCGCTGATTCATGGTGTGGCTATTCCGTGGTAGAGTTCCTAAATATTTTGTAGCCAGCTTTGACTTGGAAATGCAGCTTGTGAAATATCTTTACTTGACCAAGAGGCCCCAAGTGACATTAAAATAATGATTATCACATATTTTGCATCTCGTTGAAAAGTGTATTGGAATAATATCACTCACATCCGTCTCACTGTGAAAGAGATTTAGGAGTTAGGCTGTGATTTGGAATGGATGGCAGCAGGGCCTCGTCTTCTCCCATAAAAGGCCCGCGTGGAAGGAGCGCTTCATTTTTACTGCTCGGCTCCTCTGTCTGGAGGGAGCCTTATTTCTGCTTTATACACTTTCAGAAACTCTGCTGTTGGATAAATTTATGAACTAGAGAGCAGGGCGACCCTCGAGCTTCCCTCCGCAGCAGGACTGGGGAACCCAACATTTCGCTTTGCAGAAATTGCTTCCGGTGGGACCAGCAGGCCAGTGCCCAGGCTTGGGAGCCTCAGCCCTGCCACATGCCCTGGGGTGGCATGAATTCCTGCTCTGAGGGCCTCTCCAGAGGAGGCTGAGACAAAGCTTCGTGAAGAATATGGGGCGTTTTCTGTTGCTGTCAACACAACAATCCTACAGACAGTGGTTGGTAGGGAGAGCAGGGTGGAGGGTGGGTACCTGCAGGGTCTCAGTGGCCCACGGTGAAGGCTCAGCCGCCAGCCTGGAGCGAGGTCCCCGAACTGCCCCAGCCTGGAGCGAGGTCCCCGAACTGCCCCAGCCTGGAGCGAGCTCCCCGAACTGCCCCAGCCTGGAGCGAGCTCCCCGAACTGCCCCAGCCTGGAGCGAGCTCCCCGAACTGCCCTGGTCCCCTGTCTCGCTGCTCCTGGCTGAGGATGTGATATCCACTCCTGTGTCACCTAGAGAAGAGGACCCGGCCAACAGGCCACCAGACCACAGACTTCAACCCCCAGAAACATGATCCCTTACGAGTGGCCAGTGCTGAGTTGACAAACACAAGAGGGTTCGAGGGCTCCCAGTGGGTAAGGCTGGCACAGTCAAGGTCAAAGCCACATCTGGTGAGTCCTCTTGCCACTGTGGGGTGCTCTGCAGAGTCAGGACTGGATGCAGGCCCTCAAGTGTCCCTCCACACTAAGTCCCACCCTGACGGTTTCATTTAATTTAAATCACCTCCAGAAAGTTCCAGCTCTAAAAGCTGTACCAAGAAGCCCCCAAGAAGAATACAATTTTGACATGAATTTTGTAGGAACACAAAACCCTAGTCAGATAGACAAGCTGTTGTTAGGGCTTCGATCTAGATGTTCCCTAAGCCTTCTGCCATCACAGGCAGGGCGCATGGAATTATGGGGCAGCATGGCTGATCTGCTGGGAGGTGGGCCTGGTGAGCAAAGGCAGTCACTGGCTTATGACCTGGGAGGGTTTCTCTCTCTTCTGCCTCCTCCCTTACTCTATAGGCTGCCATGACGGGAGCAGCTCCCCTCCGCCAGATCCTTCCACCATGCTACCTCTGCCTAGAACTGGCGGACCACACAAGGAGTAAGACTTCTAAAATGTGAGATTTAGGAGTTAGGCTGTGATTTGGCCGGAGCTCCCCGTTCACGGCCTACGGCAGGACAGCAGTGTCCCTGCCCCCAGGACCCCTTCGTGTTGACAGAGCAGTCTCCCTGCCCACAACTGCTGGGCCACAGATGGGCCTTGTGGCCGGATGGCTGTGTAGACGCGCGCAGGGGTCATGGAAACCAGCCCTGGCTTACTGGCTCCTCTGTGACAACACCTCTCTTTCTTCAAGTTACGGGTGTCAGTTATTCTGTCCCTGCCAAAGGAACATGTTGCAGACAATTGTGCAGATGGACAGATGATGCATGCTGGGGACACACAGGAGGCAGGACAGGGCATAGCTATGGGGTCAAGAAGCACACTTGTAAATAGGATCATCGAGGCGTCCCACAAAGATGGCACCTAAACTGAAATCAAAGGGGTGCACACAGGAGCCACTGGCCGAGGCAGAATGAAGACAGCGAGGCGCTGCGTTTGCAGAGCATCACTCACAGAACAGCAGGGGTTATGGGAGGCCTTGGGGCCACAGAGCACAGACTGGCTCCTCCTGGCCTTGGCCACATCACCCACAGCCCTGGTGTGATCCTGGCCAGGCTGGGCTCCTGTCAGTTTCCACATCCTGCCCAGGGCGCAGGCCCAGCCCTCAGCTCCTAGGGACTTGTCTTTCCAGGGACATGGAGCCAGCAGCATGTGTGGGGATTGCTGGGGCAGGTTAGCACTGGCCATGTGCGTAGAGGACAGTCAATCCTCTGTGAGCAAGGCTCTTCCCCTGACTCCCCCACCTGCCAGGGATGGAACCCCACACAAGGGGCACTGGAGCCTCAGGGCTCAAAGCCCAGCGGGTCCTGAAGGGTGGTCTGGGTGCAAGCCGGGGCCTCCATCTCCCCAACTTTCCCAGACAGAAGTGGGGTCTGGATGGCCTTCCAGAAGAGCCATCCTACCTGCTCTGGCCACCACAGCCCCAAGAAGGGGACAGTCAAGTGGCAGAACCCCAGAAAAGCAAACAGTAGGAGAATCAGGCCCAAATCCGTCATGCAGGGTAATGAGTTGGATTTATAGAAAGGAAACACAATATGATTCCACGTAATGGCTGTTGACAGAGATTCAGGCTGTTTGTTCTACGATATTAAATTGACAAACAGCACGGCTTTTCCAGCCGTCGCCGGTTTGCGGAGACTGTCAAAGGTGTGTGCGTCAGGGCCACGGAGATTTCCAGATAATGAGGCCGAGCGTGGGGCCCGGGAGGGGCGTTCGGCTCGGTGATCTGCATTGCCAATGTCTCCCCAGAAACCCGCTTCACAGAGGAGCTCATTCAGCAGGAAGTGGGCTGGAAAGACTTCTCCCATTGTTTCCAGAGAGAACAGGCCACATTTTAAAAAATTTAATTAAGGCCTCGGATCAGGTTTGCGTAATTAAATTGGAGCCGTGAATAAGCACCGTGATATACGGCGCCTGGTTCACACCACGCCAGGCAGAGGCGGCCAGGTTCCTGGGCTCCCAGCAAGCTCCCGCCCTGCCCCGGGCAGCTGCCCGACCAAGGTGGAGACGCACAAGGGAGCATGCTGCTGCCTTTTGAGTTGGTCTCGCAGTCTGAAGAATGTTCTCCATGAACACAGAGGAGCCAGTAAGCCAGGGCTGGTTTCCATGACCCCTGCGCGCATCTACACAGCCATCCGGCCACAGGGCCCATCTGTGGCCCAGTAGTTGTGGGCAGGGAGACTGCTCTGTCAACACGAAGGGATCCTGGGGGCAGGGACACTGCTGTCCTGCCGTAGGCCATGCACGGGGAGCTCCGGCCGACCCCAGGGGCTGGCGCTGCACTTGCTGTGAACGCGAAAGCGGAGGTGGTATCCAGGTTTTCCAAAAGAGCACACCAGGCAGCGGAGAGGGACGAGGTGGAGACGTGGTCGGGGTGGGAGGAAGCCAGGCAGGGGAGAGGAGAGCGGGGGCCACGCGGCAAGAGCAGCTCCTGCCTCCGAGGGGTCGGAGCCCGCGGCAGGGGAAGCGCCCCCACCCCTGCGCTGCCACCGAGGGCCGCCTGCCTGTGACTGGTGCGGAGCTGTCCGGCTGGACAAGGTCACGGACAAGTGGCCAGGAGGTCCACAGCTGTGCAGGCTGTGGGACTCTGTTTCTGTCCGCCTTCCAGGGACGATGCCCCCTGCCTCAAGGCAAACTGAGGCCTGGCTCGAAAGTGCAGGAAAGCTCAGCCGTGCAAGTCTCCTTTTAAAAAGCCTGAGCGTCCGTCGACCGATGAATGCATAGAAGAAAAATGTGCTATACACTGCAGTGGAGTGCAAAAAGGATAGTGGAGTCCCTAAAAAGGATAAACACGAGTCACTTGTAGAGAAATGGGTGCGACTGAAGACCATAATGTTAAGGGCAATAAATTAGACACGTGAGCTTGAACATCACATGCTTTCTCTGATATGAAAAACCCAAAGTCTAACAAAAGAAGAAAATAAAAGATAGATGACAGGAAACAAGGAGACAGATCTTTCATAAACACCACAGAGAGAAATCAAGAAGTGCGGGGAGAAGGGAGGGGGTCCAAAAAATTAAGATACATCTTGTGCCGTCCTACTGTGAGCGGAGTCACCAGTCCCCACAAACACGTACTCGTGAGAAGTAAAATATGAACGATTCAAAACTTAAGAAAAGTAAGAGTCTCAAGTGAGAGGCCACACCGTCACAGCTGCGTGAGGGGCAGTTGGCTCTCCCTGGGCCCTGGACTGGACTCCAGTTCTCTAGGTCCATGGAGCGAGTGACCAGCCAGCACCAGGAAGGGAGCCAGCCCACCAGAAACGGCATCTGCAGCATCATGCCAGGACTGTGCCCAGGGCTGGCGACGTACACACACGGACACCTACACATCCGCATATGGGCAACAGCCCGTGCCTGTCCCCACAGGGGCTGGCCCATTCCACACAGTGATGCACTTACACAGGGGCCGTCCAGTGTCCCCAGGAGCCTGGGCAAGAGCTGCCACCCACGGCGCAGAGCTGAGGAGGTGGTGCCAGTGCGGCCTGCAGCCCAGGGTGGACTCCAGGGTCTAGGAGCCGGAGTGGGCGCTGCCATCCAAGGGCCAGGACCAGGAAGACCTCCCATCCCTGAGCGCGCTCCATTCCGGGGTGATTTATAGTTGTATTATTCATAAATCTGTTCACAGATGTAAACAGGGCGATTGTGCTGCGTATGATATTAATAACTTAATGAGTCTGTGCTATTTGTTTATGTAATGGATGACGGGATCCCTGTAGGGGCAGAGAGAATATTGCAATCTGGTAACTTAGTGACTGCTATTAAACGCACACACGGATAGTACACTGCCTGAGAAGCAGGGGTGGCCAGCACGGGGCTCCTCTCTGGCCCCAGGAACAGCCACCCCGGACAGACGGCAGCCACAGAAACACTTCCCATCCTGGACTGTCTCCTCCACATCCCCTGCTCTGCCGTCCTCAGCCTGAGGTGACACGGAGCCAAGCAGCCTGAGAGGAAGTTGGCCTGAGAGATGACGGGGGCTGCTCGTGGCACAGGGAGGTGATGCTGCCCTCGCGGTGAGGATCCTGCCCCAGCGCCGGGAAACAGCCAATGTGCCCACGCTCGCATCTCAGGGTTCCGGCCCTCGAAGTCAGCAGGCAATTGATTCGTTGATCAGTTGATTGATTTTTAACTGATACAGAAAGTCCTGATGCTGTACACATTCCCACAAGGCCGAGCAATGCTCTCGGTGCCTCCTGCTCCGATTGGACTGCTGAGGCCCAGCGGCCTGCTCTACAGCTGAGGAAAACTTGAGCCGGAACCTGCAGCCTGGTCCTGTCCATGCTGGGAGGCTCCGTCCACGCTGGGAGGCTCCCGTCCACGCTGGGAGGCCCCGTCCATCCTGGGAGGCCCCGTCCAGGCTGGGAGGCCCCCTCCATCCTGGGAGGCTTCCGTCCATCCTGGGAGGCCCCGTCCATGCTGGGAGGCCCCGTCCACGCTGGGAGGCCCCGTCCATCCTGGGAGGCCCCGTCCACGCTGGGAGGCCCCGTCCATCCTGGGAGGCCCCGTCCATCCTGGGAGGCTCCGTCCATGCTGGGAGGCTCCGTCCACGCTGGGAGGTTCCGTCCATGCTGGGAGGCTCCCGTGGACACAGCTCCACCCGCTGTCCACCCGCCTGCCTCCTGCCCTGGGACCCCGCCTCCCCTCCTCACCCTGCACCTGAGAGCTCGCCTCTGCATCCTCAGAAGAACAATGCCCGTCCCTTCGAGTGTATTCACCCCAAGTTTATAAAAGAAGGCAAAGAAAGAGATACCCACTCACCATCGATCTAGGAACGGCGGGCTTCTTGTAATTAATTCTGAGGACGGTAATTCTTTGCAGAGGGATTCTCCCGCCACTCAGAGACCGCCGCACGGGTCTGAGGAAAGGACGCTCGTCACTCGCTGCTGACCACAGTCCCCAAAGGCACAACCCCCTCCCCAGCGGGCGTCTCCCCTGTGCCAGGTTACCAAGGGCTTTGGCACCTCAGCTGTGGCCGTGGTTCAGTGGCCGTGCCCTGGGGGACCCTCAGCGCATCCCTGGCCACTACGCTCAGGAAGGCGGCAGCAGCACCCACCCCGCTGGAACAACCTGGGCAGCCTCCCTGGGTCCTTCGGCCTCCTCCACGGTTCCTCGGCCTCCCTCTTCTCCCCTTGGGCAGGACGCTCTCCGCCATCCGGGTAACAGGGGTCCTGGACGCGCATGCGTGTGCGTGGGCCCGCACCCGCCTCTCCTTCGCAGCCTGGGGCTGGGGGGGGGGGGAGATGAAGACCCTGTGGCCCGCAGAACGTGGTCACCACCTTCCCAAGGTCCTCACCGGGCTGAGTGGCCCCTGCTCCATCCGGACGAGCCCAGGGAGCCGAGCCAGCTCCCTGTCCCCACCTCGTGCTCACCTGCAGCACAGGGTGACAAGGCTGGGGACGTGGCCTGGCCGTGCCAACCTCCTGGCCTGCCCCTCCTGTCCTCGGGCCGTCACTTGCCAGAGTGTGAGAGCTCGTCCTCCTCAAGCCTTTTTGTTGTGTTTTCTCTTTCCTGTTTATCTGTGAGCTGCAGTGTGAAACAGTTACTAATTCAGAATTTACTGTGGATAAACAAATACAGAAAATTAACAGATGTGTTTTGCAGATGTACTTAGCAAAAATAACATCCTTCGTGGAGAGACGCATCTGAAGAGGACTTAGCCCACGGGGGCGGGGCAGGAAGCGAGGGCTTTTCCGGACCTGGACCTGGGCCGCAAAGGGGCGTCCTGAGGTTGCAGTGGAGCATGGCGCGGGCACATCAGCATCGTGGACCAGGAGAGACAGAGGACAGGAGCCCTCGTGAAGAGGGGCGCGCTCATCCTCGTCCTGTGTGAAGACTGTCCCTCGGGACCTGCCTCTACGGGGCCACCCTCCCTGTCACACTGCGCCTGGGCGCTGCTTGAGCCACAGGTGGGAGGCGGCTGCTGGGAAAGGAGCAGAGGGAGCCCCGAGCCCTCAGAGGCCCGGCAGTACCCCGTCCTCTGCCCCCTCCCGGCTCTCACCAGCACCTGGCGGCAGGTGGGCGGCACTGCCCCTCGGGCCGTGGATCCCACAGCACAGCACCACACCAAGCGCTGACCTGGGGCTTCTGTGCCTCGGGGTTTCTCTTGCAGTGACTCAGGGTCCACACATCTGCCTTTCAATTACGTTCCTGCTTCATTTATTTTAAAATTGGTGTTTTCTCCCGACTTCAACAAGCAAACTTGGAATATTTATCCTTCTTCCTTGCTACAAAGCAAATAAAAGGCTTTTAATTGGTGTCCCAGGTATCGAGGCCCTTCCACACACGCATGCACACCCTGACACACTCTCACAAGCTCACGCATGCATACACGGTGTCACAACATCGCACATGCGCACTCCACACGTGCACACGCACGACTACCTGGGGTCACGCTCACGTGCACATGTGAACACACACCTGCGTGCACACGCACATGTGACTGTAGCCCCAGCACGAAGGACACTGCCTCGGGCCTCGGGCGCTGCGGCGCCTCCCTGAGGGGGTGAAGGGTGAGGTGTCGCTGCCTCCTGAGGACACGGAGGGCTCTGTTCCCCTCAGGTGGGAGTCTGCGCTCCGGCAGGAAACACCTGCGCAAGTTATTTCTTCTTACATGAAAGGAGACAGAGCCACACAGGAATGATTTAATTTGCCCTTTCCCTCAGAAGTGACCGTCATACATCCAGAGCTTTCCTCTCGTCTAATTTTTGCCAAAATATAAAATAGATGCCGGGACCATTAGAACTGGGCGGGAACAGTCCAATCCAGGACTGTCCCTCAGTGCCGGGAGAAGGGCGGGGGGACCTACAGCTCACGGCTGCGTCCTGTCCTGCTCCCCAGGTGGCCAGGACGGGGTGTTCTCTGGGTTTGGGGAGAGGTTCTGTGTGCATGGCGGTAGGTCGGGCACCTGGTATATCCACTGGGTGGGGGCTGGCAGTGCCATCCACAGGGCCTGGCCCTCCTCCCACCCTGTCGGTCACACTGCCCTTCTCCCGAGGCTTTGCGGGCTTCCTCACACCCCACGCCTCGGTGCCCTCCTGGTGGCACCGGGCAGGAGCCCCGTGGGCCTGGAGACAGGGCCGGCTCTGCTGTCGCGGTCCCCGCAGCCACACAGGGCCACAGCCTGCCTTGGTTCTTCACATTTGTTCTTCCTCTTGGAAGCCTAGGCCACGGTGAAGCCCTGCACCCCTCATGAGGAGGGTGACGTGTGACGAGTGTCACATCAGTCACTACAATGTGCGTATAAGAACCTTCACTGGCTACTGAGCAACCTCCAGTACTCAGCCCGATCAGGCTGAGGACATTGATGAGATCGTGAATGTGTCGTCATTCAGTGAACTCTGACCCTGCGGGAAGACGCAGACATGTGTAGTCTAGCACCGCTCAGTGGTGGTGGCTGCGTTTGCTCTGGGCTCAGTGGTTCCAGATAGAGGTGGCCACTCCTGGTGGCCACTCCTGGTGGTTCCAGATAGAGGTGGCCACTCCTGGTGGCCTCTAAGACTGCCTTATAGAAAAAGTAGCACTGGCCCCTCCCTTGGTCCATCCTGCTCCCAGGGGGCACCTGGGGACCACCAGTCCGTGGGTGCTAAGAAGACCAGAATTTGAAGTCTGCAGAAAACTCCAAGGCAGAGGTCTCGATGACCTTGAAAGCAGAGACTTCTATGCATCAGTCAAATCCAGGAACTTGAGGATCTCACAGCTGGTGGACAAAATCGCCCTCAGGGATAGTGGTATAGGGTCCAGTTCAAGATCCACAGGAGACTGCCCCACGGGGACATCCGGTGAATCCTCAGGGCTGGTGGGCCTTGCGTGGCCCCCCTATGGGCAATGAAGGTGACATGCTCCAACGGCCACCTATGCTGGAAGATGACCACAGACACAAGGCCCCAGGAAATTCATATGCCTCGAGTGAGGTACAGGTCTCAGGCAGATCCCAGCCAAACTGCAGAAGGCACATGGACCGCATTCAGGGCCGAGTCCAAGGCTCCAGGGAAGACACTGCTGCCAGCTGCAGACGCCGTCAGTTCCCAGCTGGGGTCTTGCAGGGGCCACATATCGGTGTCCTGGGCTCACTTGTCCTCCCAAGAGACAGGGCTCTGGCCCAGCCTCATGCCGAGCACACCTAGCCGTGCTGGGGATGCCGAGCCCTCGTCTCGGAGCACAGGGACAAGGGCAGGCTCTGCACTCTGCAGGAGGCTCAGGAGACTTTTCTCCACAGACTGGCTTGCCCAGGGACCTCACTTCCTGTTTGGTGAGAGACTTGTGTGAACAGAAAGAAAAAGTCACACGTGCCCTGGGGCAGGGCCATGGCCGCGTCATTCACAGGGAGCGGCTGACGTCACCCACCCCTGCAGACGACACTTCGCCCGCACCCTCTCCACCTTGCACACATCCGACAAGGAGTGAGGGTCCCGTCCTTTGCTGTCTCTACGTCCGGCACCGTGGACACTCAGAGCAGAGCAGACGCTTCCACAGCACCTGATCCAGGAGGAGGCAGAGCCTCCTTGAGTGCCTCCTTCCTGACCTCAGAATCACCCCATACCCACCTTGCAGGAGCGAGGGACGGAGCTCTCCTGGAAGCTGCGTGTCCGAGGCCAAGGCTCCTCAGAGCTGGTCCCCTGTGAGGGTGTCTCTCTGTGCCCCCCACGGTCACCCCTCTGGGCCACTATGTCCTGACCTCAGTCACCGTGGGGAGCCCTGTGTTCAAGTCCAGCCACCTTCTGAGGTCCTGAGGGCTGCAGCATACTCATTTGGGGGACACAGTTTGACCCTGGGAGTGGAGAGCAGAGCACACACTTCTTGGCCTTGGAGAAGCCAAGAGCTGCAGCAGCCACAGCAAAGGGACACAGTGAGGACTTTAGGAACCGCTGCTCCAGTCCTGGGGTGCCATCGGGGTCCTCCTCGTCCCGGGGCACCGGCCATGCACTCTACAGACTCACCTGGTTCTGGATCCCGCATTCACACGGCAGGCTAAACTCCCCGTTCTGGTCTGAAAGCTGCCGCAGAAACGTGAGATGACTCGCCAGATCTCACACAATCTGTTTGTTCCAAAGATCAAATGATCCATAGAGCCAATCATGCTCGGGACCCCTTGGCTCGGCGCCCCCGGGCCCTGCAGCCTGCAGAGGAGCGTTATCAGCGTGATCGCCGCAAACGCCCCATGCGTGGTCCTTCCGGAAAGGGACTTTTCAGAATGAAACAGGAGGTGGAGTTCAGCTTCCGCTGCTTACAGGGCTCAGGCGTGGCGGCTGCTGTTTTCGGTGGCATTTACAGGGCGAGACTAACACACTGTCGAGGTCTCCAGAGGACACAGGCGCCCCTTGTGGGGTCGCGGTGGTGTCCGCTCTGCAGCCTGTGTCGGGGTTTCCTTTTCTTTGCCTGGTTCCCATGGTGTACTCAGAGGCCGCACACCCTGCTGGCCCGTGTTGCCCATGGTCCCCTGTCCTTACACGGTCTGCTGTGCCACCCACACCAGGAAGAGACAGGGGCGAGTCGCCGGCTGACCATTTCTGAGAGGCATTGGTGCCATCTTAGACTCTCTTCCCAGACAGTGCTGCACCCCTAGTCTCAGGACCCAAAATGTGGCCACGTGTCCTGCTGACTCTCCCCGGGCTCCGCAACACAGCTCCACAGGACGGCAGCCATCTTGGGGACAGGGCTGAACTAGACAGCTACCCCGCCTGGCTGCCACGCTCAGAGCTGTCACTGCCCCCACGTGACCCGCCACGCCAGCCCTTCCCTCCTCCTCACAGGCTCTGCCTGTTCTCCCATTCAGGAAGCCCGTCTGAGTCTCCGAGGCGTCTGCTCGGGCAGCTGGCGGAATGAGTTACAGGGTTGAGTGCTAGCTCTCACCCTGGCCCAGTGATCGCTGCCTCTGCGTGAGAACCACCACCACGCCGCCCGCAGGGCTTGTCCGTCCTGTTCCACCTGCACTCCGGGCTCCCCGCCAGCCCGGCCAAGCACAGGTCCGCGGGTTCCAAACTCACCTGTTGGCCCATCCTGCAGCCCCCACAGACAAGGACTGTCAGGAGAGCCTCAGGCAACAAGAGGTGAAGGACCCAGGGCCGGAGTCGGAGGCCTGGCCTGAATCCTGGGTCCTGAATGCTGATCCTGAGTCCAAGCTCTGAGTTCTAAGCCCTGAGCCTAGTTCTTGTCCCACATGGCCTATCTGGGGCTGTTGGGGAAAGAACCTGGCCACCATTTCATTCGTATAGCCCTGACCTCTGACCTCTGGCCCTCTCCTGTGTTCTCACCATAACCATGATCAGCGGGCGTATCGCCCACCCGAGGTCAGGGAACGACTGCGCTTGCTTTGCCATCTAGCCAGGTGTCCGGCCTGGAAGGAGTGGACACAGGCACATCCCTCTTGGCATGGTCCCCGGCTGCAGGGATGGTGCAGCAGGCAAGGCCGAGCAGGAAGTGGGCACCGCCCTGGGGCCTGGGCAGACACCCGGCACCCTGAGTCACGGGGAGAAGTCACGGGCTCAGCTTGGACAGAAGCCGCCTGTGACTGCGTCTATTCGCAGCGCCACCCTTGGCCTCTCGGCAGGACCATGCGCCCCAGGATTTCTGCAGAAGCCAGGACATGCCCGCCCCATGACAGGGTGGTGCTGGGAAAAGGGAAATGAGGGGGGAGGAAAAGAGAGAAGGAGGAAGGAGGAGAGGAAAGAAGGGAACGTGGGAAAGAGGGAGGAAGAAAGGGAAAAGCAGGGTAGAAGAAAAGAGGGAGGAGGAAGGGGGAGTCCCCGCTCCACCCCCGCAGGAGGAGCCAGTCCCGCCCCATCAGGGTCCCCCACGCCTGAGCCACACGAGGCTGGATCTGTTCTCCAGATGTGCTGCCGCGGAGGCTCAGGCCTTATTTAAACTTTCCCCATGTAAATAACCTGCAGTCATAAAAACGAAAATTGCATTTGCTTCGAGTGGGCAGAAGATACATTTAAGTCAAAATGAGGAATATTCTCCGCGCGTGGCACCAGCCCATGAATAACAACACTATATTACCTTTTTTTTTTGCTTTCAACAGGCACAGCCATTTGTCCCTGCATACCAATGCAACAAATTATGTTACTTAATGAAAAATGGCCGGCCTTGCGCAGAGGCAGACTCGCCCTGTATCAGCACATTATCAGGTCGCATCAGCACCAGGCCACCCCCCTGTGAGGCCAGCAGTAGGCTGGGTATCCAGGCACAGAGCCCTGGGTGGCTGTGGGGTACTGACTCTGAGCTAGACAGCCTGGGCTACCACCCTGGCATTGCTCTGGTGAGCCCAGAAGTCAGTGGTGGTCCCTGCTTCCCCTGGACGCAGGTCCCCTGGGCTTCCTGCTCCTAGCTCACTGGGGCGCAGTCCAAGTCCTGGGCCAGCTCACTCTGCTACACCTGGTCATTTTCCTGACGCTGCCAAGGACCAGGGGAGGACTGGGCTGTGTGGCAGGAAGCAGTGTGGTGGGTGGCCCTGCCACTGCCTCCCCAGGGGCACCCACAGCCCAGTGAACGGCCGTCCAGCGGTGCACATGCTGTCTCTAGACTGTCCTGACCCTCGTGCACCCTCACACACACTTTCACATGCTCACACTACTCCCTGGGCCACAGAGCCGGCCCTGCCGCAGCTGCTGTAACACAAGATAACAGCCCCGGGGCTGCGGAGTCCAGGAACAGCGGAGAAAGTCCAGACTCACACCCACCCCACGACAGGGAGTCCCAGCACCAGGGCACCTGCTCTGTACTGACGGTGCTGGACAGGGACAGAGAGGAGACACAAGACACAGAGACGGAGGGCGGCCCCGCACAGGGGCCCTGGGCTAAGGAAGAGGGCGGCACAGCAAATACCCATGTCATCTGCTGCCACCAGTACCACCCAGGTCCTGCTGGGACCCACCGCCTGTTTCAAACGCCAGCAGGGGCCAGCAGAACCCCAGATGCCGAGGTTTTCTGGTCCTTGTTCTCCATCCTTTGCTGTCATCATGCCCATGAGCTCCTATTTACAGGCTGGGCTTTGCCCCATTAACAAGGCCAGAAGACGCCAGGCTCCTGAAGCAAGGGACCCTTTAAGAACACAGCACACACATGGGCAGAGCTCAGGTGACCACACCTGAGGCTGCTGCGTCACACCTGCCTTTGGGACAGCCTGGTGACTGCTCGGCTTGGCTCGGGTCTCAGTTGTAAAGCCACGTCCTGGGTAAATGTGATGAGTGATTTGTCTTCGCTCAGAAATACCTGAGGTATAGACAAAGGATTCCAACAAGTAGAAGTGAAATTAAAATAAGGCACAAAGAGGCCCCCAGGCCAAGCCAAGAGTGTCTTGCTGCTGTAGAAAGCCAGGTTCCAGGATGTGGATTTCCAGGGACCGTCATGGCGTCCCCACATCGTACCCAGAGCATGAGCCCAACCAGGGGCTCGGTGACACCGAGGGAGACAGGCCACGTCTGACATCTCCAGTGGGTGGGTCCCCGGAGGGAGAGGACTCCAGCCTGTCACCCGTTCCTCCCCGTAGCACAGCCCCGGCTGGAGAGGGCTGGGATGAAGGGTGGCAGCACGGGAGCCCACAGGGGCCAGATGACGGTCCTTTCTGCCCTAGTCCTGAGACACCTCCTGTGTCATGTTCACTCAGGTCAGCACAGACCTGCTGATCTTCCTGGTCTGAGCCTGTGACAGCATGGACTCCAGGAAACCGAGGAGGTCCGGTGTCCTCTGCTGGCCCTGAGCCTGCTGCCCAGGAGCAGAGGGATGGCAGCACCCCAAAAGACCCGTGGCACTTGTCCACCTGGGGGGCTCAGAACCTCTCCTGATGATCGAGCCTACCTGGGGGTGGGCAGCCAGAGGCTGAGTGAAAAAAGCTGTACCATTTGTCATAAATTTCCACCACTGATTTTTTTTCTTAAGTAAGCATTCAAATTTATGGGTGATCATGAAAATCTCTCATCAGATATGAGTCAGAGCCACAAAAATGATTAAGCAAGAATTCTAATTTTTAATGAAATGGCCGACCCAGGCTGAGTAATAAAGCCGGAACTGTCTGCCGGTTCGTCGCTGGGCACGCTTCCCCAGCTGGCCTCGGCCTCACCTCTGTGGTCCTGTGACTCTGTGCTCCTCCTGTTGGAGCCCCTACCAGCTGGCCAAAGCCTCAGGGCCCGGGCCATAGTGTGCTGAGCACAGAGGCCATTATCACACTGGACACCTCTGCCCCCAGACCCAGGGTACAGCCCAGGGGGTCCTCTGTGCTGGCCAGCAATGCCCGGTGCCATCTAGGAGCTCAGTGCCCTGGGAGAGCACCTCCATGTACACACAAGGAAAGTGAGTCTTCAGAGCTCCTTGCACACGCCCCTCAGTCTTGCCAGGAACTCACCCCTCCGTGCCCACCAGCAGCTGCCATGGCAAACAGCCAGAGTCTCTGCCACATCCTGGACTCAGTACCATGCCCAGAGTGTGTGGCTTACACTGCAGGAGTCGGTGACACGGCCCTGCCTCAGCCTGGGCATTGCCCCGCCTCTGTCTTCACCACACCAACAACTCCCCAGCCTGCCTGACCCCTGGTGCCCTCCTGGGCAGACAGGACTGGGCTGTAGGACTACTGCTGAGGACCTGCCATGCCTTCGCTCTGGGCACACTGGGGTTTCCTGGGCATACAGCCATCTGTCTGTCCCTCGGGCTGGTTCCTAATGTCCCAGGCGTCTCTGCTCACAGAGCTCCTGCCCAGCAGCACTGAGGAGGCCTGACACATACTGCATGCCTGGGGCAGGACTCACCATACATGGAAAAGGAAAGTCTATAGGGTTAGGAAGTGAGGTCCAGCGAATGGCCAAGGCCACCCCTGGCAGGTGTGGAAAGCTGATATCCAGAGAGATGTGCTGCCAGAGCCCAGCCAGGAACAGGAGAGCAGAGCCAAGGTGGGCCACACGCACATCCCAGCCACAGGACTCTGTCACCAAGGCTGCCGAGACCGCACTAAGGTATGATCAAAGGGCTAAGACCCAGCCCAGGCAGCTTTCTTTGGCCCAGACTCCGGAGGAGAGGCCCCACCTCCACTTACTGGCTCCTCCCCGCATTCTCAGCTCCCACAGATGCCATGCAGCCCAAAGCTCAGGTTTTATCTCGTCTTTCCATGATGCTCTCCCTATACCCTCCACAACCCTCTTCCCACGATGCTCTGCCTCAGTCCCATACCTTCTTCCCATGATGCTCTACCCTAGTCTCATACCTTCTTCCCATGATGCTCTACCCTAGGCTCATACCTTCTTCCCATGATGCTCTGCCCCACGGCTCTACATAGCTTTCTTCCGGTAACGCTCTGTCCTACAGTCTGATGGCTGGTATGTTGGTTAGTTCCTGGCTCAAAAGACTTATTAGGAGCCCACGCCAATTCAGACCTGAAAAGGGCCTTCTATCCCACGCTTTTGATCTGTGGGACCTAAGGATGCAGTTGCTGTTGCCCTCGTGGCATAGATTCCACCCGAAACCTTCTCACAGCACAGGCGAGGTAGGTAGTAGGCCTCGGAACGGATGGTGACAGGGACGTCAGAAGCCAGACTTGCAGCCCTCCTTGGGGGTTGCCAGCGCTGACTAAGGAAGTTGTACAGGTTCTCAGCTGTGAGACTGGGCTGGCAGGCGGCCACATCTCCATCGTGTAGTGGTCCCCTCACACCTCAGCTGGGCGCCCTCCGTGTCCTCCTGTCGTTTTAGAAGTGCCCTTAGTGTGTCCACCCTGGGCTGGCGCTAGGGGCATTGACTCTAGTGCTTTCTTTGTAAATACCCCCCACACAAAAAGGGTTCTGTCAGGTCACCATGTCACAGGTGGGCCACCTTCCCCTGGGAGACCGAAGCTCACTGAACAGGCCATGGAGGGGCCAGAATTCAGACCCGGTGCCCCTCCCCCCCACCCTGCCTCTCCCTGAGGACCACCCCTGCATGAGCGCAGGGGTAGAAGGCTGCTGTGGAGCTCAGGGCACGGAATGGAGACTCTTCCCACACAGGTAGAGATGGGACCGGAGAAGAGAGAGACCTTCTGCATGGGGTGGGGAGCACTGTTGGGACTGGCCCGGAAGAAAACCAGAAGGAAGAGTTTCCCCTTCCGCCCGAGGCCAGGGTAAGCAGGACCCATTTCTTGGCCAAGCTTCTGAGACACCAGGGCTGAGGTTCAAAGGCTTAGTGATGCTTAGCTTTAACCTGTATGCCAGGCTGGCTTCCTACACCAGCCCCACGGAGCCACAGCCCTTTGCTCTGTGCTCTCCCTCGAGGGAGTGGGCTGGCCTGAGTCCTCTCCAGGGCGGGTGAGCTTGGGGAAGTGGTCCCTCCTCGTGGGTGGCCGAGGGAGGTCCCTAACGGCCAGCTCCTGCACCCTGCAGCCTGGACGGTTTGCCCAACACCGAGTGATGAATTATCATTATCCACCACACTTATTTTTGTCTTCTCTGGCTATTTTAGGAAACAGATTCTTAGATCAGCAATTAGAAATGTCACTTGTACTTTTAGGAAGGGGGGATAATTTGCAAAGTCTATAATTGAGAATAGTAATCAAATTCGTTGACAACTTCAATGATACTAAAATGGTAATTAATTTTACATTTTTGATGGAATGTATATTTATCTATTTTTGAACTTTTTACTGATTAGGAACAAGCTCTGCAATATTCCTTTTTATCTGATTTCTATAGTTAGCTTTGGTTTTTTTTTTTTTTTTTTTTTTTTTTTTTTTTTTTTTTTTTTTTTTTTTTTTTTTTTTTTTTTTTTTTTTTTTTTTTTTTTTTTTTTTTTTTTTTTTT